>JBAJHX010000036.1:19381354-19398413 GCA_037176925.1 Amniataba percoides
ATCGGAGCGTTATGAAGGAAGGAGGCCGTGGACATTATGCTTGATTGTGAATGAATGGTTGAGAGCGCCACAATAAATCCATTATCAAGTTGTTATGTCATACTTAAATTCTCCCCCAAAGTGTCCCTATATATCTTGTCAGTGGTTCATTAGCCATTTGGACAGGTAAAGCTTTCCCAGTTCGGCCCACGGCTGACCCCATATTCTGCCTCTGTGTTCCACTTAAAAATAATGGACATCCCCTGTCCCGCATCCATCAATCACGAGGCGAGAATCCCCGGGAAAATAGTTTAGAGGGTTAGGAATTACAGTTACAGCGGCTTTCTGACTGGGGATAGATTAGCCAGGCATTAGCAGTGTTTCATTAACCTTGCGTTAAGTGACATCCTCACATGATTAATGGACATTATTAACAAAAGGGAGATTGTATTTCTGAAAATGAACCTTTTGTGAAATGTCTGCTGCATTGTTAATAGGTTTGTTTATTAATCATTCATAGGAGAGGGCCTTAATTTCTGAGGTAGTGATACATAGGATGGCTTTGGAGGAGACTGACAGCAGCACTGAGTGAGGTCCGTGCAGAGAGAGAGCATTTGTCTGTCAGTGCACTCTGTTTGCATTTAAAGTATTCAACATTTTCTTGCAAGCGTATGCAGGGTTGGGAAAAAAAGTTCTTGTGCAATTTCACAGTACTTTATGTTATTCTATATTACTTTTTCACTACATTTCAGAGGTAGATAATATACTTTTACATATGAATGAGGCCATGAAATACGATGCATTAGTCAAATAATTTAACTGGATGTTTCCAACATTTTTGGCTTGTGACCCCTTTACAGAGAAAGAGAGTGTAAATGATGTCCCCTGTTACATTTCAGATGTCAGTGAGTTGTTAGTAGTTTCTGGTTAATTTAAATAATTTCCCAAAAGGTAAAAATGATCCAAAAGTTTACCAAAAATCAAATGTTAGAGAGATACCCAGAAAACTAAATGCACATTCATTTAATGCCTTTATTCATAATATATAACTTACACTGGACATTTTACTACATAGCAATACTATAAGTACTTTGTAATTTTTCTTTAATAGGGTTTCAGTGAATGAATTTTACACCTAATTGTTGTATTGATACTTTTCCTACGTATATATGTAAAGGTTTTACTTCCACCACTGAACATTTGTCTGTTTTATAACCGTTTTGAGCTGCTCTGAAGTCGTTGACATTTGCTGTTCTAAAAACCAAGACGGGGTTGAAGCCTTTGACATTTCAGATTAAACAAAAAGTGTAAGTATGACCACTGATAACCACGGTGGCTGATCAGACTGAGAAAAGAGCACCACCTATAGAAACTTCAAAATAAAAGGGATAAATTTAAAAACCCACAGACACTCTTTGACTGACACATGAAACCACAAAGCAAAGGCATCACAGCAATGCAGGGAGGCAAAACATCACCGAGACACAAGCATTTGGAGGATTACCACTATAACTCTCCTTCCCTTTCTGTTGCTTTATGTCACAGTGAGCTGTCTGTCCATGAAGCTGGCCGGAGAGAGGGCGAGAGTTCACACCAGAGACGGCCTGTCCATCACCTCTCATCCTGCCGGGCTCTTCTGAGGGTTGCTGTCCTGCTCGGTGAGAGGCAGTGGGTGAGGCTGGAGGTGAGGCCGGGGAGGGAGGAGGAGGGAGAAGGGTGAGCGGTGAGACGAGGCGAGGGCATGAGGTGCTGCTGTCCGGGCCTCCTGTCCTGCTGTCTGGAAACTCTCCAGGCCACATGGGAGCTCACGGCGCTGTCGGTGCTGTCGGATGACCTGACAAAGCGCGCTGCCGTCACATCTTCTCTGTGTATATGGGAAGTATGAGGCGCAGGCTTGTTTGGGTGTACACCTGTGTTTGTGTGCGTTTGCTTGTGTGTGTGTGTCCTTGACTGTCATGAGTGTTTGTAGCGGGCGGTTATCTGCACTCCTTCTGGGGTGACATATTGCACTCTCCTCCAGCTTAGGCTAAAAAATACATAAAGCAGCACAAAATGAAATAAAAATGCAAGTCTCGCCGTCAGGTCTGACAGGATAAGCAGCTCAATCACCAACTTGCCAGCTGTCAAATCCCCGAGCCAGACACAAACACACACTAGCACACACACTAGCATAATGCGGGAGGTTAGAGAGCCACTGGAGGGCCGCTCCAAATCTTTGGACCAGCTGAAAAAATACACATCACCCTCCCTTTCCACGGCAAGTGTGACTGTATGAATGTGCAGCATGGCGGTGCTGAAAGGAAACATGAGCTCCATCACCTTCTTCTGTATCTGAATGTTCAAAATATTAAATCAAGGGCGCGTGACGTGTTTGCTTGTGAAATCGGAGATTCCCGGTTCATTTTCCTGTAAACGCAGGACTAAACTCTCTTCCGCACAACCTCCTAGTCAGTCTGTGGTGGAGGTCTGGCTCCCCCCTCCTCCTCCTCTTCCTCCTCTCTGTCCCACAGCCTGCTGCTGGGCTGGAGGATGACTGACGCTGTCATAACGTCTGGCAGTCAAACAGACCCGCTCCTGACGGGTGGCGGCAAACGCAATGTGACACAGCCAGCAGTATCTGGTTTCTCCTGCACCGACTACATTTCATATGGCTCAGAGGGGCTTAGAGCGGCCACGGGGAGGGCGTCTCTGTGTGTGTGTGTGTGAGAGAGAGAGTGTGTGTGGCTGTAGGAGGTAATCGAGCAGATGTCAGGAGAGAGCCTGAGAGGGGATGTGTACACTGAGGGACGACTGAAACCTGTCACATTGATTTTCAGTGGTCTCGTAGCATGGGCGTGTGTGTGTGTGTGTGTGTGTGTGTGTGTGTGTGTGTCTTTGTGTTGTGTGTAGAGTGGAGGAGCATGTCCATGTTCAAAGCGGGTATGTTAAGTGTTTGTGTGGTAACAGAGCAAATGTAATCACACTGTAGGAGCACACTGGTGCAGTCGCTGGCAGAGTCAATACCCAGTTGCAGGTAGACAGCACAATGAAAGAGAAGTATTAATATTGTAACTATCAAAAAAATACATGAATAAATATATTTTATATTTGAAAAAGAAACCCATGTCAGCCTGTGTTCGTAACATGTGTGAGTATATATTGTGATATTGGCAGTTCATGAATCACAATAAATTTGGCGAGAGCAAATTTCACATTTTCACATGTTTTGTGTGTGTGTGTGTGTGTGATAACGATAATGTAATGATTCCCAATTAACCCGCCGAAAAAGGGACATTCCAATCATTCATGCTTGGGCAGAAAGAAATTGTTTAGCACAGATTTAAAACTGCCTCTGCAGCACCGGCATGAGGAAAGAATGATTAAAAGAAATCAGCAACACCCATAAAAAGACAATTCTGCTGGGATTAATGAGCATGCTTCATGACAAATTTGTTTAAAAAATGATGTATGAAAGGACCTTTTTCATTCTCCTCTCATTTGTTTTAGGAACCAAAAATATTAACCTGCACAATGTGTCCTACCTGGTTAGTTAGTGCATTTATTTTTCTCCGCAAGACGTTAAAAACACAAATCATCGGGATAACCATTATTTTTCGCCGTAGTCTCAGATTGCACTCTCTCAAACTCCACATGTTCTGCAGACAAAATGAACCGGGGGGCTCTCAGATGAAATGTCACAGCTATATATCCTCGGGCTCATTTTAGTGTAAAAGCAGCCACAGAGTAGGGCTTGTTGAGCAACATGAGCAGAAGCATGACACCCGTTCACCTACCTAGCTCCTTCTTCTCCCTCCTCCTTCTCCTCCTCCTGCTTGAATCCTAGAAGCAGAAGATTCCCAGCAGAGGAAACACAGACGCTCTCCAGGTTCTAGGTTAAATACAGACACCACAGCCGCCACGACGCTCGTCACAGCCTCGTTCCCGCCATACATAGTGTGCCATCTTTTGGCCGCTCGCAGAACTGCTTCCCCTGCCTCTGCTCCTTTCCCTTTTTTTTCCCTCCTTTGCAGGAAAAAGATCATAAAATCAGTGAAATAAAGTGAAATGGTTGTCTGGGGATGGATATGTCCCTTGCAACGTGAAGTGGAACTTGAGGAAATCGACGGATCTCCTGCAGCTTTGCGGAGGACTATTGCTGCAGGGCTCTTTTTTACAGAACCCTGACAATTTATGCAGGCTCTCCAGCCGTAAAAACACACATTTCTGCCTTCTGATGTCTCACGCGCTCGCTCCTGATGAGAGGATCGGATGAATGGATGAGCCGAGAGCTGAAAGTAATTATGGCGGTTAAAAACAATTAGACATAAATATTACAACTTCGTATAAAATCACGAGGACTTGTGTGCATACACGTGTGAATGTCTGTGTGTGTGTGTGTGTGTGCGTGAATGGCATGCATACACTTCCGCACGGCAAAATACAGAGAGAGAGATAGAGATATTCACCTTCGAAGGGTCACTCTCCTCTTCCTGGCTCATTAAAAACAGCCCCATTAGCAGTGTTCCTTCAGAGCCTGACTGCCGACAGATATGTGAGTGTGTGTGCATGTGTCTGCGTGTGAGTGTGTACACTGGATGGTAAAGACATGCAGCGTTTCGGAGGCCTCTGGGCTGCCGAAGAATACATTAAACAGCAAAGAGCCCCTCTCCTCTTCCTGACTGACTCCTGCTGGGACTACTTAGCATTTCTGGGGTGAAAACTTCTCCAGCAAGGTTGTCAAACACTATATACAAATTACAGCGGCACTAAATTGCTCCTGTGTATAGTTATTTAACTTTTGTGGTGGCTCATGTGTGTTTTTGAGCGCGTGTTTGTCTTGGCCTGATGAAGGCTGTATTCCCTCGGTGCACTACGGGCAATGTCGCTGGAAGGGAGAGAGCGGATTTGTAAAAATTGCAAAAGAGACGTTCAAAGCTGCAAATCCCACAAGAGTCCAAAACAACTTCACAATCGTTTGCTCATGAAAATTCTAGCAGTTTTAATGTGTTTTTGGGTCACAGATGGTAAGAGAAAGTAAAAATATCCCATTTCTTTGCACTCATTGTATCACGATCCAGGGAGAATTAAGCTGAAAAATTAAAAATTTAATTAAATGCTAATCACAATCGGTTCACGCGAGTTTGTCCTTGTTGCCCCATAAAGCTAATGGGTGAGGTTTGATTGGCAAAGGCCGGATCTCAGATCAGCACTGTATGTCAGAAAATGTCTCCCTCTCCATTAGATCTGTCCTGGCAGTGTGATGAGGGGAGTTAAAGTGTGTGCTGGGAATGCTCTTGCATGTTCGTACTGCACTTTGTTCTTTATTGCTCCACTTGTGAGAACCGTTGTGTGTTTTAGAACCTGTAACTTTGGAAATGTCAGCGGCGGAGGAAGTGCTCCGACCCTTTAAGTGAAAGTACAAATACAACAATGTGAGAATACTCCATTATCAGTGAACAACCTTCATTAAAAATTCTACTCAAGCAAAAGTATTATAAGCAACATTTATTTAAATCAAGCTGAAAAAAGAGACAACAGATTGTTAATACTAATGCATCCATTAGTAAGTATCATTTACAGCTGTAGTCGACAAGAGACTTTTCACTATTTTAGTTTGTATTTTAATAGTTTAGTTTAGTTAGGGAGTCGGCCCCCACCAGAGGGTCACTAAATACTTCTGCGGGATTGTGAGATTGACAAGTCAGAAAAGCAAAGTTTGTATCTATTATTTAGACTTTATATATACAAGCATCTCTTCACTTTTTGTGAAATATTGGAAACTTTTTCCTCTGTGTGCCTGCAACAATTATTTAAAAGAAACAATCAAGATGTTTATAGTGGAAATCTCTTTTTGGCGCAACATCTGACAACTTTTTTACAAGGTGTCACAAGCCTCTTAACAACGTGAAAATCTTTAACAATGTGTTTCCACCACTGTGAGATTTCTATTATTTGTCTTTTTTTTTACCTTGGACCTCATTGAGAGGTAGTTTATGATCCTTAATTGAATTATGCTCAAATTTGTGTTAATTTAGCTTGATGTCATGCTTTTGTAAGAATTTAAAAATGTCTTCTATTTGTATATAATCTTTTACTGAAGATGTAAATCTCTGTTTTGTCTGTGAGGACAAATATCATCATGATTAGTCATATACGTATGTAAAATGTATCACTGATATTTTAATTTGACTCCACACTGAAACCTAATTTTTGTTTGCAGGTTGCAGAGGGGTTATCTCAGGGGAGACACAGCAGTGAGGGTGAGGCAGTGGGGAATGAGTTGTGTCTGGTGTCCTTGGAAGGACAGTAACACCGATGAGTGTGTGTGTGCACGTGTGTGTGTGTATGTGTGTGTATGTGTCTTGTAGGAGTGATAACAAATCGCCCCGCCACTCACTACCACCGGTCATCCATTAAAGCTGAACCAGGATTCAAATACTCAACCCATCAGATGTGCCAATAACGAGGAGCGCCATAGAAAATTACAGGGGAATTTAAGTATGCTGGCTAATGGCATTGGCACCGACACTTTGCCAATACACATTTAGCAGCGTGGTGGTGCGGCTGGCCCGGGGTGCCTGTGGAGACTGACACATCTCTCTTGAGTCTGTCCAGGCGGGAGATTGGCCTGTCTGTCAGCGGCCAGGTCCCTGCCATTACCCATGATCACCCCCAGCTCTTCTTACCCTTTTAACCCCCCACCCCTGCACTAAAATACCCTGTGCTCTCCCCTTTGTCCACAACATTTCTCTGTGTTTTCCTCTTTTACTGCCGCCTCTGTCCTCCATCCTCATAACACAGCAGTGTTGTTGTGGTAAATAAAAAAAAACAAAACATTTAAACTCTGAACTGTAGTCGATGATCTTAATGAGACAAAACAACAGACTTAATAAAAATCAGATAAACCTGCAGAGAAGCATTAATTAATGGACTGTTTGCCTTTTTAAAGTTCTTCTCTTTGCGAACTTGAATTGCTCCATTCACCATTTAACACTGTTTCTTTTGGTTTACATGCAATGGTCAGCAATGACACTGCTCTTTATTATTCAAAAATCAAATAAATAGTGAAACCTTAACATGTTAAAAACATGTTAAAAGTCTTTCTTCTATTTGCCAATGCTGATATGTGTGATTATTTCTGAAGGATTTGACATAGTTAATGGGCTCCTTTGGTTTAAAAAAAAATGAAAAATAAGTTATTAATAATTTTTAGTTTTTCTCTTAAATTCAAATCAACTGAATTAAGTATGATGTAGCCTGTTTCTGAGCTTGTTAAACTCCATTTCTTGGCTTTTTCTCAAAGGCAGTACTTCTAAGCACAAGGTCAAATACATTTTAGTGAGTGTGCCCGACTAAAAATATGCAAAGGTTTACCCAACCTTTTTATTTAAAAAAGAGTTGGAAAATGTTGCCTTCCTTTTTAAAGTTGTTTCAAGTTTTTACAGTGTATATATTATTAATTTACAAATTCATTCAAAAATAATGTAGTTATATGATGTAATGAAGCTGATGAGTTAATGATGGTTTGCATCCATTCCATCCCTCAACCCCTCCCTTTGTTCAATGTCCCCTTCAAACGTAGTAATTGCCATTAAATTATTATAAAAATGCGTAGCTGGAGAGGCGGATGCTGAAGCACCTTTGTCACATGCCTGCTATAGGATCGGGTGACCTCCCTATAGAAATACACAGGAAAAGCTCACTGCCCTTGGACAAGGTTGGAGACCATCACTAATTACCAGAGGAGAGGGCGGAGGGCTGGTGGAGACTGTCGTTTGATAGAAACACAATGCTCGTTTTTCACGCGATAATCTCCTCCATGTACAGATCTAAGCGAAATGATAATAAAATGCCAACATTTCTTCAGGCCCTGTTATCCTCTGTGATTTGGCTTTGCTGGGGGGAAACTATAGCGGAGTGAGATTCAAGCCGCTGAAGGGGAAGAAGAGATGAAGGGTATCGGACGGCATTTGTTTCAACAAGAGGGGCTGAGGGTGATGGAGCAGGCGTTGAGCCAGAAAAGAGATGACCCCCCCTTTTTCTTAATCTGCCGCGATGCTCATGTCAATTGGTAAAGAGGGTGTGACCGATAGAATAGATTCCCAACTAAAAGGCTTTATACGGCCCCCTCCCTCCTTTTCTTTAATTCTCCTTCCTTGTTGTCTTCTTGCAAAGGAGAAGAAAAAAGTAAAGTGTAGCAAAGGGCGACTGAAAGATTTCATGCCAAAAGTGTAACGTGAAATTTAAGCTGCAAGAGGCAGCCACCAGCATTAGCTGGTTAAGTATCAGCAGCAGAGAAGAGGTAATGAATGTAGAAGGGGAGACATATGAAATGTCATTAATGTTAATTCTAATCACTTTTTGGCTATTAAGCACAAATTAGTGAAGGCGATGTTAAATGTCATGGTCTGTCCTGGGATTCATATAAGAGAGGGTGGGGGCCACAGAATAGGTTCTCATTTACATACTTAAGATCCAACTTAATTCTCACAAGGGGTGATGGAAAATGAAGCTGAGCCGTAAAGCGATGACGATGACACGCAGGCCCGGGCAAAAACACAAACGTTTTCTGGCGGCTGATTCTTCATTGTTCGCGCTCAAGGTTATTTTCTTGAGCTTGTCGTCGAACGTCATTCCCTTGAATAATTCCGCTCAGGCTTTTCCTCCCTCTGGCTTTAAGGTTTGCGCTATTTAAGACCAATCATGTCAATGTGGAAAAGAATTAATCCTGCTTAAAAATATATTACATGACTAGAATGTATGTTAACATCCTCCTGATTCTGTCTCCGGATATAGACTTTCCTTTGGTGGAGCAGGAGATAGTTGAAGTAAATAATCGTGTGGGCTAGATATCAAGAGGAGTTCATTGTCAAGTTCACTTATATACTCACAGGGGCTTGTTTTCATGTAGGTACTCTGTATCTGTCAAGCACTCCAATCCTGGAAAAAAAATCAAGGCAGTGAACAATGCGGCATTTTAAAGGCAAGTCGAGCTAAAGCCCCACAAAAACCATGTCATGTAATTCATTGCGATAGATAGATTAACCTCAGTGCACCGCAGAGGCCTCTGCATTCTTGTCCACATTGTTCTAATGGCAGCCCACGGTCTTTGGGAATATCCTGTTTTTTGCTGCTCTCTCTTTCTTTCCTCTGTGGCTACAGTTGACTGTGGGAGAGTAAATAACATTTGATATGCATAAACAGCCCCTTCCTATTCATTACTGTCAGAGCGTTGGAGTGCAGGAGGCGGAGGTCAGCATGTGAAGGTCCTCCTCAGGCAGGAGAAACGCCTGTGGTAGCTGTCACTCCTCCACCCCCCCACTCCCCTGCCCCACCACCACCACCACCACAACTCAACCCCCAGCCCTCCCTCCATCACCTCCTCTTCCTCCCCTTTCCTCACTCCCCTATTAGCACAGGCTCCGGGTCATAACCTTTCCGTGGCATTTTGCGATTCCACAACCCTTTGATTAGTGCAATATTTACATATTTCACAGTGGAGAGGGCGTTCTTGTGTCGCAGACACTTGAAGTGTTGTAAATGTGTTTGGCCTTTTGCCTGGGAAATGCGGAGGAGTCGGACTCTCTGGTGGTTACTGTAGTCAAGGCTGCCGCGCTGATATACGCCGTAGTGTGTTTTAAGTATATTTACCCCTCCACCGCCCACGCTGCCGCAGCCATTGCACATGTACAAGTGCCATTTGGTCCGTCATGTGGCCCTTGTCCTCCTGAGGAAGGCCGTTTAGCGGCCATTAGAGAGGGATAGTGCTCCCTGGTGGCAGATATAGATCATGCCCTCTGACTTGGACACCACACAGCAGAGCTACGGAGGGTTACATGCAAAGAAGAGGAAAGGAAGCTACTCCAGAGGGAGGTTCGTTCTTAGATGTAGGAGCAGCACGAGTGATAGCATGGAGACATGGATGAAATGTAAGGTTCAGAAATATGCTGTGCTCAGCACTGTATAGTTTACAGGAACAGGGACTGGAAAATGACCCTCTCTGGATGGATTTATTCTTTCAAAGTAATTTAATAGTTGAAGTTTTTGTTTTGAAAGAACAAACAATTCTGTTGAAAATTAGCAGTCTGTGAGTCCCACTGTTATGTGTCCACAGGGGCAGGTCGTTGGGGTGATGTGCAGAGGTGGCACCAAGTTAAGACATTTAAATCTTACACATTCAGGTTTAACAAAAAAAAAAACCCAAAACATTATGACCATCATAACTATTCATTTGTTAAACAGAAGAGTGAGAAATGAAAATGAATCTCTTGTATTATGAAATGATTTTAGTGTTAGCAGTTTACCGTTGAAGCTGAGCTGCTATGTGGACGGACTGTTGTTGTTTTTAAATCTCCTCCTGTCTTAAAGAACCGCTGATCCACTATGGGTCAGTGGTTACAGTTACGTCTCAAGGCAAGGCCTGAATCAAACTCGTTCATACAAAATGCTGTCCAACCGCATCTAAAGGCAGAGAGTTTCTAACTGTTATGAATGTCCACATTCAGAGGCAGGGTGAAAAGCTGTCATAGAAAGGGTGCCATTCAATAATCGTTCAAATGGGGATAACAGAACGCATTTTTGTACCTGTATCTCTCCTTGAAGTTATTCTTGGTGTGGCACTCATTTGAACAACACACAAAAAAGGATGAAAGTGTGTGCGCGAAGAATGAAAGCCAGAGAGCCAAAGAGTTTAAATCCTGCCTACCTTCTTACCTCAGTGCTGCGTGAAATGGGCTTGCTTGTCAGATTTGGTTTCATAAAGTTTCAGAAAATGTCAGACACAGCTCACTCATTTCCAACGTGCAGAGGGAGGGGGTTTCCAAGGCTGCTCAAAAACATGAAACTCATTTCTTTTGAAGATTACTGATGCCTTTACTGTTACACAGAGGTCTAAAATGTTCTTTTAAGTCTTCTCACCTTGCTCAGAATACCATTCTGAGTGAAACACCTAATCAAAATCATTGAAATGGTCACGTTATTTCAGCCACAAAGAGTGTAAACCTAAGAATCCTCAGGCTGAAGGGCCTGTATGAGTTATAACCATGCATTTGAAAGCGTAAAGACCTTACACATTTTCTGTACAATAGTAAAAAAGTCACATGTAGATACCCCTGTGGTTCCACCTCTGTAAAAGCAAAGCCCTCCACAGAGAGCAACAACAGCTTTCTTTGTGACATGAAGATGTGGAATAAAAAAAAAGCACATTATATTTTCTTCCCCACCACACCTATCCATCAAATCTGAGTTGGCCTGACACTCGCCGTATTTTCTGCCTCAGTCAGTCATTCAGTCAGTCAGTCAGCTTCTCTGCTGTGTGACAGAAAGAAGAGATGTCAGCGAACAGGTTTTTCAGGGAGCTCAGGGCCGTCACGTCTGCCTTTGCAGTGACTGATGAGGTCGGGAAGAGTGACGGGCAGCTGCAGTCTTTTCTCAGCCCGCGGGCCTGCCTGGCATTAACGTTATGTGCCATGTTCTCAGAGGGAACCCGTCATTCAGCCGTCGCTCAAACCGACAGACAGATGGTGCACATAGACACCGAACATGAAAGAGACTGGCAAAGTAGCGACGAATCCCTAGGTGGTCCCTCGTAGTTGAAGGGTGAGGGTTTCTCATCACCGTTGCTTGGCAGCCCGACTTCAACGGCGCGGCCACACACAGACATCAAGGTGCCAACGGGCTCGGACGGACATCAAAGTCGCTATCCATCAAACCCGTGACATGCTACGAAAGGGAACAGCTTGCAGTATGGCTTAGGTCTGATCTGTTGGCACCTCATCTTCATGCTTCACGACCGCTTCCTTCTGCAGGTAATGACTGTGCGTGGAGCCAAATGAGAGCCACGATGGACCAGGCTGTATTGAAGAAGTAGATTTGTGTGGTAGCAGTTTTATCTAAGTAAGCACACATGTAGGTCTTAAAAAGGACCAATGAGTTTTCCTGGGACAGACGAGGAGTAACACCCAGCTATTTAAGATTCTTTACAGTACTGAAGTTGCATATTTGACCACATTTGTGGCACAAAATAGCGAGAGAAAAGCATGAAAATAATTCTGAAAGAACATGTAGACCATAATGAGATGACCCTAAGGCAGAGTGACCAGACCCACCAGTTCATCCACCAACCTAAGCTCATGTCTATTCCAGCACACAGAAAGTTACAGGCAGTGAAACATCCTGGATATGTTAGTACTTACCAAAGTATTATTTAATCCAGCCATTGATGTTATATTAATGTTGTTATTATGGTCAAATAATCCAAATGTTAGACAGTATACATATAAATGAGCTTTATTAGAAAATACTCTGACCTTTGCTGTAATATGTGCTGTACTTCCATTTCTGCCCAGTGCCATTGTTTTTTTTTTTTAAACTGAATTAATGCATCTGAATCTGGTTATTTAGACTGTATTCTTTACAGGGTTTTCTGTACAGTAGCTGTTGTCAGGAAGGAGATGTGGACATGACTGAGTGTCTATTCAATATTTAGGACTGACACATTAGTACAGCTGGTGTGCACGGCGCTGACAGTAACATCTGATGGCAGTGAGTGACCATGGCTAGAATAATTT
Source organism: Amniataba percoides (assembly GCA_037176925.1). Lineage (NCBI taxonomy): Eukaryota > Metazoa > Chordata > Actinopteri > Centrarchiformes > Terapontidae > Amniataba > Amniataba percoides. The sequence continues at coordinate 19,393,882 of JBAJHX010000036.1, forward strand.
GTGCGAGAGACACAAAAGAACAGAAAATATGCTCAGTTTTTATTCCTGTCAATATCCAGAGGAATAGAGAAACGTGCATGCTTCTTTGTAAATTTCACACCAGCAGTGTGAATAAAAAGGGGGGAAAAAAGAGAAAATGAGCAAACTGTGAATCTGTGAAGCTTTTTCATCTAAACTTGGACGTGTTCAGTCACAGTGGCAGAGGTAAATTTAAAACAAACAAGCAAAACCAGATGAAACAGCGCCAACAGGTGCCATTTTGTGTGTCTTTATTGTGGACATGACATTACATCTTTTTGAAATGATGTACAAAAGTGTAACAGAACTGAGAATGGCTCAGACGAGGTAGAGCTTTCACATCGGCTTGCTGGCATGAAAACTACACAGTATAAAAACAAAAACAACCCAGAAAAAAAATCAAATTAAACAAACGCTCCTGTCTGCCTCTGTCCTCTTATCCTTTTTGAAGTGATAATAAATACAGATATCAACCAAATACATTTGGAATAATAATGTCTAAGGTAAATTAATCATGAAGTTCATAACAAATAAAAAAAGCAATACGGACACAAATAATACAACTTAAGAGGCATGAAAAAAACCCAACCAAAGAGAAAAGAACAACACCTGCCAGCCCCTCGGGGAGGGCAGCCATGACTAGCTACTGAACAAATCCTACAGTTTAGCAAAGAGAAAGACTAAAAACACACTCTTACATCTTTATGAAAAAAAAGAAATAAGCACTGCTGCACCTAGCATCGTCAAACTTTCCATGAGGAAACGTAGCTAAAAAGCTCTGCCACACCGCCGCCGCTGAACAAATCATTTGTCATTAAAATCTATGGAATCATTCTAACGAAAAGCCTCTAAACCAGAAATGACATTTAAGTGTGTTAGCCGGCACCATTAAAGAGACATTCTCAAAGAAACCTTAGCTAGAATTGGACAAAATGAGAACGGTTAAAGCAGTAACCTAGTCTAAGTGCACTAGTAATGCCATTTGGTTTCTACCGCTGTATATAAGGGTTTGGTAAGAGTGGATTACAGATATACACTTTATATTACATACACTCACTCCTGCTTCATAGTTTTTCTAAGTCACACTTCGGAGTACAAATTCATAACTGAGGAGTTAATCTTAAAGGGAATTCTGTACAACATTGGTATTAGTACTACACTACCTCGAAGGCTAAAGTATCCGTTTCAAGTATTTTCTCTACCCACACCTTCAATATACACATTTGTGTATTATTAGGCATATTCAAGCACACAATATTGTATGCATAACTCAACAAGCCACTGGTATATTCACCATTTCATCGTCATGTAAAAACTACTGAGGTCTCAAAATAGACGGGAAGTACAGTACTCTGTCTGCTTCGTGATCTTTAACTGGTTTGGATTTTGATTTTATGCGTACAAAAAAAAAAAGGCTCCGCCAATCTGCAGTTCTGCTCTCACTCCGTCAACTGAGCCACTTTGAACTGCTTTTTTCAATCAGGGCCATCGAGGAGGGAAAACCAAGCCGGGGAGGGACGCAGAGGAAACAAAAAAACTCCTCCTAGCAAAGAACAGTCCTGGTTTCATACCAGCCGATACGCATCAGACAGGCTTTCATTGCAAAGGAGGTAGGCTAGTATATAAAGCGTGTACGGGGAGGCTGGAGCACACAGAAGTCGACCTCTTATGTGGTATGGAGAGATCTGAAATGAATGCACGCTCTCTCTCTCACACACACACACACCTGTGTTAAGGCTGTGACGGCTCTACGATTCAATGGGCTTCTAAACGTCTCCATCTCCTCTGTTCATACCTGAACTCTCTGGCCACTCTCTCTCTCTCCTCCCTCCTTTGTCTAGGCATGCAAATCTTCATTCAAAAAATTACAGCGACAGCACAAGAGTCTGGCTCGTGAGGCCCACGTACAGTGAAGTTCCTCTCTCCTCTTGAGAGGCCTCAACATTTAAAAATATGCACTATTCAAATAATTATCTTGTGATGCCTCAGATTACATTGGTTTGGAGGTGTTGTGCTGCCGTCAGGCTTTTTACCAGAGAGACTGGATTGGTTTTGGTACTAAAACCTTCATCCCATGTTGTGTTGAGGACACAAATATGGCCAGAAAGTTGGTGTTGCCCTCAAGAAATGTGAAATTAATGCATCTTTGCAGTACCATGTTCTCTTTCGCACATTGGAGTTTAATCTGTCCACAGCCCAGCCCGCGTCTTCCTGTCATTCCCGCTGTTTTGGAGTCAGTCTAATTCAAAGTCAGCGGTGTCAGAAAGACTCTCCAACATGAAGGAGTTATGGAGGAAAACTGCCTCCACTCAGTCGCTTCCTCTTAAATGGACAATAATTGAATGACCATAAAAATGGTGCGCTCATTTATATTGGCTATTAAAAACGCACACTCTTTTTAATGAGCACTAAAGCAGACACCCCCATTAGCGCTCCCTCCCCCCCCTTCCCCCCTTTCTCTCCCCCTCTCTCTTCCTCCTTCTAATCATCAGCTTCACGGCCTCAGAGTGGTCACTGCAGTCCTAACAATACACTCCGGAGTGTAGAAAAGTGAGTTTACCGCACGTACACACACACACACACACACACACACACAGATGCATGTCTTCATCTTTATGTCTCAGAGGAAACCAACTCGCAAAGTGTCAGTTGACTGTTGATGAATTGCGGAGCATCTTGTCTCTCATCTCATCTCTGATGATCGGTGTCCTGAGGAATACACAAACTCTTCTACAATAAAGCTAAAAAAAGGGAAAGAGGCAGGTGGGGGCAACTACAGCAGCCATGCAATGCCACAGTCCTTGATTAAAATGCTAGCAGTTGCATTTAAGTTCTTTTTTTTTTCTGCTTCTTTTCATATTTATTAAAAAAAACACTTCTGCCTTCCTCGTCAAGCTGTACTAGGCAACTTATTTTTGGTACCTCCAAAATGGCAGCAAGAGGTAACGCTGAATGTTGAGGGCCTCTGTATTCAGAAATCCATTAAGGCGATGTAAACTACACACAGTCTGCTCATTTTTTGCCAACCTTCATAATAAAGAAGACCAAGAGTCAGCAGAAAAGCGATCATTGGTGAGTCTGGCTTTCCTGCCGAGGACACGCTTTATATTTCGCTTTTCATTTCTTATGCACAGAGACAGAGTCCCACCTGTGTGCACACCTGACACCTGCATTTCTAACAGCAGAGTTTCATCAGAAATGTTAGTGGATAAGATGCTCTTCCCTGCTGCAGACCCACGTTGTGATTTTCAAATTGCCTAGCACAGCTTTGACTAACTCTTATTTTAAAAGAAAAATCCAAAAACTAAAAGGGCCTTCAATGTAGAAAATTCTTCTAAAGTCATTAAAGGATGACACGTGAACAGGAGAAGCTCAAAAAGTCAAGTGTGGGGCCTAACTTCCAGTCCTGTTGATATTTAGGAAGAGTGATGGTGTTCTCAGGTTGTGTGATTCCCTGACTGGTCTGGTCCAGGTTCCTGGTCCGTCAGACGGTCTACTGCTGCTGTTGTTGCTGTTGTGGCGTTGGCGGGTCCTGGCTCAGTAACAAGCTCCTTGTGTCTGGGTACTGGCTGTTGTCAAAAGGCATATGGTGGACACTCTGGACGTGCGTCTTTAGGTTCCCTTTCTGAGAGGCTCGGTATGGGCAGAGCTGGCAGCAGAATGGCCTCTCCCCTGAGGGACACACACAACACACACATGAAGTTGAAAGGTCAGGTGGAGGCCTGAGAGGAACGTTACGCACTGGAGAGGACAAGACGTTTTTTTAAGGAAATTTCTGAACATATATATATATATATATATATATATATATATAAATATATATATATATATATAAGAGGGGGATTTAACAAGACACAGCATGAGAGTGGAGACAATAAAAAGGGGGAGAAATAAGCAAACGCAGAGACAAACATAAACCAAGACGCATGGCGGCATTCAACTAGAAACGGGGAGACATTATGCAGGTTAAGAGCAACATTCACATTGGATTTTTTACACCTAACATCACTTGAAAAGTTAACTTTGCTTCACTATTCTGACCCAGATGGACTCTTCTTTTCTCCTTCCTGCCATATGGAGAAGAGCGCCGCACATCCCCTGCTTGAACAGTCCTACTTTTTTCCACCGTATACTTCTCTCAATCACCACCCTATGGCCTCCCACACACTGCACACACACACACCCTTTACTCCCTCTTCTAATTAGACTGACCTACAATGGCACAGACACCTCGGCAAAAAATATAAAGAAATAATAAAGGAATAAGCAACACACACCTGAACAAAACAAATGAGATTGCCATTTAATTGCACCTAATTATCATTTTGATAAATGGAAGAGTATCAAAGCGGGAAAACAAATGACTCCCCGTGCCCCTCCCGCACCCTTCTCCCTAAAGAAGAAACAAGGAAATATAGCTGTTATCATACATCATCAGAAACACAACGGTGAGGAAGAAAGAAGGGGGGAGGGGGGTGGATTGAGGATGAGAGAGAGGGATAAAAACAAAAAAA
>JBAJHX010000036.1:19398513-19419176 GCA_037176925.1 Amniataba percoides
GAAACACAACGGTGAGGAAGAAAGAAGGGGGGAGGGGGGTGGATTGAGGATGAGAGAGAGGGATAAAAACAAAAAAAGGTATAATTAATCACACAAAAATCTTTAAAAACACACACACACACTCACACACACACACACAAAAACAGCTGGAGAGACGGCGAGGGCGAGACGTGAGAGGAAAGCGAGAACCTCCACGACATCGTCCTGCGAGGAAACATCGCTGACGGAACCGGCGCACTACATTATACTAAAGGTTATCGTCACCGTAAAGCAGCGTCAACACTACATCTAATTGGACCCCTCCGCCGCGCCTGCTCCCATCATTCATAGCGTGCGGTAAATCTGAGTCCATGTGGGCGTGTGTGTGAGCGTGTGATGTGCGTGATTAATTAAGATGGAGGTGCGGCGTGCGGAACCCAGCTCTCTCCGAATGTCAAAGCAGAACAGATTTACTCTCCGCCGCTCCCTCCGCGTCGGTGCTCGTCTCTGTGACTAACTCTGAGAAGTCTGAAAAGGACATTAAACAAAGCGCGGCGGTTGCGATTCTGCGAGGTTGTTACATTTTTGGTGTTAAAAGCCATTTGCACGTTCTTGTTTCCAATAATGGACGACTGAGGTATTTTCATTGTTGGCGAAGCTGCCATCTCTTTTTTCATAAACTTTGTTAATTGATGGGTCTATAAAATGTAAGAAATGTTCATCATGTTTCTAAAAAAGTGGAGTGTGATGTCAACAAACGTCTTATTTTGTCTTAACTGACAGTTCAAGACCAAAAGATACTCAGTTTATAATCATATAAGACAACAAAAAGCAGCAAAGCACTAAAGGGAATCAATTTACTGACTGATTCATTGATTTGTTTTTGCAGTATAAACTGCTTTAATGAAGTGTTTATTAACTGTTTTATGCCAAATTGCTGTTGTGTTATATCAAGTTGTAACAAAAAGGGGTATCAAAGACAGGAAATGAACTGAAAATGGTCATTTATGTAAAGGTGTAAATTCAGCACTTGCGAGGACAAAACACGTACAATTCATGGAAGCGACACACTTGTACACGAAAAGAATCTGCAATTTCGGCGAGACAAATGGGAGCCTGACGTCAGTGTTGACAGCGTTAACAGTTAGCAATTAACAGCTCAAGAAAAGCATCAGTATGTGCTTCTGACTTTACCCAACACGGCACTGAGTGAAACTTACAGGCGTCACTTTTCTTCCTCTTAATTAATAAAAAGCACGTTAACCCTTCGAGTGTAATTAAACCTCACCAAAACCGGAGCTTTTGGAGGTGAAATCAAAGCTTTTTCGGCTAGAAGACAACCGTCACGTGTGCGCTGGATGCACACGTGAATGTCAGGTGTGATCCAGCAGCATGTGAGAATGCCAGGTGTTAATGCCAGGTGCAGAAGGTGCTTCATGAAAAAATAAATAACTAAGAAAACAACGGCAGGGGGAAAAAAACACTCAGAAAAGGAGGGAGGGTGGTGGTGGTGGTGCGGGACTGACACAGACACACACATGCGGAGGTGAGGCGGTAATAACAGGAAGCATGCATGAAGCGATGGATGAGGGAGCCCGGTGGTTAGCCAACGTGCCACATACTTGTTTGGGAGCTTCAGAAGCGGTGGTGTGAGCGTCAGTACCTCTGTGGAGTCCGTTAAAATCAAACCCAACTGTGGGGGGAGAAGGAGGATGGGGGGTAGGGGAGGAAAAAGGAGGAGGAGGAGGAGGAGGAGGAGGAGGAGGAAGGGGAGGAGGGCATTCGGTTAAAAGCTCTACCAGATCCACACAAGCATTTTCTTTTTTTTTTCATTCCACCGCCACCACCCGCACACAGTAGCGTTTGCCACCAGCACCCTTGCTAATAGAGGGGGGGCTGGCGGTGGCGATGATGATGGTGATGATGGTGGCGATGATGGTGATGGAACCTGGTGGAGGCAAGTCGGTGATTTAATATGACGCATGTTAATAGAGGCCTCGGGGTGGCTGGCCTTTTCTGTGTGTGCACGTCCGTGCTGAAGACAACCGTCGGTGACAACATTAATTACAGCCTCGGCGAGTGTTTACAGACCCCTACGCATGGGCGTGTGAGCGTATGTGTTAATGCAGTGTGTGTGTGTGTTTACAATACGGCTTGGGGGGAGGCTGAGCGCTGCATCACTTACCATTTGGCCTCTGTCACTTGGAATCACTGGCTGTGCCACATATCATTCACACTCTCTATAAAGAAGCTACTTATCTCACTGTCTACTGTGATCACTGCCGGCCCGGCTGATGGACATGACAGGACAGGAGGGAGAGGAGAGGAGAGGAGAGCAGGGAGGAGGAGGTAGGGAAAAGGCAGACAAGTAGGAGAGGAGACAAAAGGGAGAAGGGAGAGAAAGGATTCATAGAGGAGAGGAGAAAGGGGGGATGAGAGGAAGCGAGACAGGAAAAAAGAAGAGAAAGAGAGAGGAAGGGAGATGCGGAGGATGAGAGGAGTAGAAAAGATGAGGGAAAACAAGAGAGGAAAGGAAAGAGGAAATGATGAGAAAGAAAGACAGATAAAAGGAAATAAGAGAGGAAGGTTGAAAGGAAGAGGAGAAGATGTGAGGTATGAGGAAACAAGGAAGGAAAGGAAATAGAGAGGGGAAAGGGTGAAATAGGAGGAAACAATAAGGGAGGAAGAGCAGAATAACTGACAGAGAAGAAAAAGTCAGATGGGTAGGAAGGGCCTCCAAGAGAGGAAAGGAAAGGAAAGGAAAGGAAAGGAAAGGAAAGGAAAGGAAAGGAAAGGAAAGGAAAGGAAAGGAAAGGAATGAAAGGAAAGGAAAGGAAAGGAAATTAAGAAAACGCAGGGGGGGAGGAGAAAGTAGAGGAAAATGCAGGCATGTCTAAATCAAGCTGTTTAGTGAATGGCATCGGGACGCATGCAAATGGATTCATAAGGTTGGCGTAGACAAATGCTGTTCTGCTTCATTAGGATGCGCAATTCCATCTCTCTAATTGACATGTGATTAATAATGTATACAATTTGTCACAGGTCAGTATCCGGAGCAAATCATGTTTCAGTTTAAAAAATAGAGACAGCTGCCCAGCCCAGGGCGGGGAAGGACTCACAGACTGGCTGTCACACTCAACTGAACAAAAAGATGTGTTTTGATTTATTTTGGAGAATGCAGGAACGCGGCGGACGTACAGAGAGTCAGATGATGAAATATCGGCGAGAATGTGAATCCCCATGCATATATTCTCTATATCTCATGTGAGTGTTTCAGGGTGAATAAATAGCGGCGAGGGCGATGATGATGATGCGTGTGTGTGTGTGTGTGTGCGCACAGGTGGCACAGGAATGAGTGACTGTTGAAGGAGTGGCCAAAAAACTGGCCACATCTTGTGAAACATGAATAATAAGTAGCTAATCAGGCCGTCCCGCAGGTTAACGCAGGACGCTGGACTTTTCTCAGACAGAGTATACTAAATTGTTCAGGCTGTTTGTTCTTTGCCGAGGTCGTTTGTCCACGTCTGTCGTAACTTTTCCTTTTAAATCATTTAACAGTTTCTGTTGCACTTGCAACTTGATTATCATTTGTGATTTTCCACCCAAAACCTCTTTTTATTACTGCATATAACTTTGAAACTTGTGTTAAACTACTTGTTTAAGGTCACTCATATGTTCTGGAGACGCAGAGCCCGATTCACTAACACAATAAACCTACCTAAAAATGTTTTGTCCTGTCATTTTGTTGCCTTAATCAAACGTACAAGTTTAGTTTGTGATAGATTGTTGTTGTTCAGATTGCGATCAAATTTCAACAAAACTGACATAGATAGTATTCACATTCATAATTGTGATTCAGTTGACTTCAAAAGTTTTTTCTGAGTTGTTTTCTATCTGTCAAGCCACTGGTCATATGTGGTGCATATGCAATGTGCGTTCCTTCGTGTGTCACTGTCTTTCACTGAGTGGCTGCATTTACCTGTGTGGGATCTCATGTGAGTGCGCAGGTGGCTGGGCTGACTGAAACTCTTCCCGCACTCGTGACAGAAGTACTGTCCCTGCCGCATGAGAGACCTCAGCATCCCTGATCACACACAAACACACACACACACACACACACACACGGGGAAAGAGAAACACACAATTACACAAAGAGTAAATCTGTAAAACATTTCAGGTACTTCACATTTCGGTGGTCAAAATGATGGGATGTATTGTTAGCAGATACATCTGTGTGTGGTTCTAAGGACATAGTCTGTGCTTTATCCTCTCTGTTTACTCCCCTGCTCTAAATCTGATATCCACCATTTCACTGGAGATGCTGAAGTCCAAGAATGAATCTTATGCACTATGTGTCACATTTCATAGATGCTAAGGTCACTAAGGTGTTGTGTGATTGTACAGAAGTGATGACATAAAGTGATCCAAAATCTGGTTTTACTGCTCACCATAGGAGACAGTTTCAAGTGTGTATTCTTAGACCACAGGTGAGTAAAGGAAATGTTGCTCTTTTTTTTCTAAATATGTCACACACAACCAGAGATTAATTTTATATATTTATAACAATCAAACCTTAAACTTAGTGAAGGGAAGTAAAATATTTCAGAAAAAAGGCACAAATACAAAGGCTGGCATGTTGACACACACACGCATACTTTGAATTCCCCTGTGAGCTTTCATGTGTGAGTTTTTCTGAGAAGAGCGGTGGAAAAAAAATGGACATCAGCATCAGTTTATTCTAAGGCAGGAGACATTTTCACGTGGCAGTGTTTGCAGAGATTGAATGAAAACATAAAGGTCAGTAATGGGCAGAAAGTGAGTGGGTGTACATAAGCACAGAGCCTGGCTGGAGCGGTGGAGGTAGGCAGCGTCAGTAGTGGACTCGCGCAGGCATCATTAGTATGTCTAATGTGTCATTATGAGCGGCTAGCTCCAGGGGCTGGACTGCAGCTGTCACACAGCATCATCTCAGAGGCTGACAGCCAGACACACACAGCACACACACACACCGCATAAATTACAGGCAATTAAAACGCCCCGGCTGTGATGTGCCCGCTCCGCTGCCCGTGTGTCACATGTCAGGTGTGTGTGTCCGCATCGGTATGTGTTTCAAGAGTTGCATATATGTGTGTTTGGTCCAAGGGAAGAAAGAAAGCGAGGCAGCGAGCGTGGCGTACACTGACTACATTTATGCACACACATACGCACACAACAACACAGCACTCATCACAAGCACATTTCAGCTTCTCGTGTTAATGACCTAAAACGGCTAAAAAAAGAAACCTGTTGAATTTAGACGACTTCGAAAATCTTGTGATGTGACATGACACCAGTAAATGAGAAATCATTTTTTTCTTAGTTGGTGTCTCAGTGGAGGTGATGAAAAGATTAAACAGTTGTTAATAAGTGAAACTTTCTTCCCCTGTCAATGGAGGCTCGCTCTCCAGGGTTCATACCCGATACGACTAAATCTAGTTAGAGTGGATGAACTGGATATTTGAGGTGCATGCAGCCTCTCTTACATCTACTCTACTTTGTTTTACACCTGGACATCACATATCATGCCTATTTCTCCAGTGCTACACTACATTTTCAAACAAGAATATATTTATACGCTTCAGTTGCAGGTAAGCAAAATAATAATTCAAGAACTGATAAATCACAAAAGCCTACGTGTCGCCCGAGATGACCTCACTGCAGATTTGTCTGAATAAAAGTCCAATATCAGCTGGCTATAGTTTTTAATGCTACATGGATTTTTTTTTAAAAACCCTGGAAAAATAAAACGGCACATATCTAACTCAACATAGTTAATGAGAGTTCTGAAACTATAATGAGACAGTATAAGAAAAATGCCACCAGGAAATTAATTGTTAAGGGACATGAAGCCCAACTGTGTTTGGCAAAGTAGACGGAGTGCATACTGAGTAGCAAAAAGAGGGGCCATTCAGCGGAGAGAAACCTGTTGTTACATGATGAGGAAAACTTGAATGACCATATTTAAGATATTACATTTACATGATTTAGATAACTATTTGATAATAAGGACCTGCCAGTCATGTTATAATTGTATTTTTCTTTTTTTGAATTCCTGGTATTCATATAGATGCGGTCAGAGCAGCTGCAGCCACGGGGACGGCAGAGAGAGCAAAAAGCATTTAAAGATGGTCGGATCCGTTCGACGACGCTGTGGCCACGACACACTCGTGCACACAAACACATACACATGCACTCCTGTGACCTCCCTTGCTGACAGATAACATGCCTGGGGGTTTGGGGGTGGATGGTGGGGGGGGGGGGGCTTTTGGCGAGGGGGGGACGCGTACTGCTCAAACCCCCAGCAGACACATCAACCCCCCCTCCAAGCATTCAGACTGGTATATACCTGGGCAGTTGTGTGTATTTTTTTTTTTTGCGCATGTGTGGCATGCAGTGTGTGTGTGTGTGTGTGTGTGTGTAGGCGGGGGGGGGGGTTGGAGGGACACAGCAGGACAAGGAGGACAGGGAGGTGGAGGAGGTGACAGAGAGTGTCTCTGGCAGCCCGACTGCTGGCCTCTGGATACTCTACTTCTACTCTGGGCCGCCAGCCCTTCTCACTGATGCACTAATGAAAGACAAGACAGAGCCGGACAGAGAACACAAGCAGACACACACACTCGTACACATATTGCGGAGAGAAACGGGAGAAAGACTCAGTTGCTCAAAAAAAGGTCACTTTATAGCATGTGACTCAAAGGGCTAAGGCGGATCGTGACGATATGCGCCTGGACGGGTGACAGCGATGTCATGCGTCTGCTCTGGGGCTGTTGTCTTTGACCCCTGGCTCCATACAGCCCCACTTGACCTTAGAGACACAACTGAAAATGGGCAAATAATGCGGATGTTCAGTAATGACCATTTCCAAAGCAGCTGGTGGGGTAATTATTCTGTCTCATCTCTCTCTTTGCCTCTTATGTTCTCTCTCTCTCTCTCTCTGTTTTGCCTCGCTCCATTCGCATCTGTGCGAGTCTCTCGTCAGGCAGAGCCGTGACCTAAACAGTTTGTGACAGCTTTCTGGGAGAGTGGAGCTGGAGACTAGGCATGCCTCGCAGACCTGAGAGTAGCAAAGGTTCTCTCACGTCTTTCACAGTTAAAAAAAAAAAAACTCGCACACATACACACACACTCCTTTTGCATCTAAAAAACCCAAGCACATATGGACACACATGCGCAGACACACATGCTGCCCCAGATACAGCCTTTTATCATATCTCACACACATGCAAGCCCACATGTGTGTGCCACTTTAATGGGTGACCTCTTCATTATTCAAAAGCCTTGTCAGAATTGTGCAGTGTGTGTGTCTGTCAATCACTTCCTGCCAGATGGCGACTTGTGCATTCATACGCTAAGTGTGGATCTGTGTGACTGTGGGTGTCTATTTTTTCAGGTTTAGCCTGTCAAGTTTAGCCAACTCTGCTCATAACAGCAGAAAACATGATGCACAATGGGAAACGTTTCTCTTCAGCTCCTGACATTTGGCATTTTCTCCCAAGCAAAGATCCTCAGGGCATTTTGTATGTGAGCTGATGATGAGTGATCTCACGAGACTTTCTCTAAGACAGACACTTCAAAACAATGGTATTTCAAGGCATCCAACTAACAAAAAACACTAATTGAATCGCGTTGCTACAAATTAGAACAAACACACGTGCCAGTCAGGTAAAAACACTGAACAGAAATCTTCCTACCTGTTGGATCCAGCAGGGCGTTAGCTGCACCCCAGCGGTGGTAGAGGGCCGCCAGTTCGTGGGGGCTGTAGTTTTTGAGGAAGCCGAGGATGTCTGTTGGCACCTCTGGCGTCTCTGCGATTGGCTCCTGCTTCGGGTCACCACGAGCCTCTGAAGGCAGAGAAGAAGAGGAAGACGAGGAGGAATTCTGCAGAGTGCCTCCGTATGCCTGGGAGGCCCCGTAGTTGTGTCCCACTGTGGAGCTGTGGGTGGCGGTGCTGGGCCTCGTGGTGTTAGCCCGACCCTGGCTGTGGGAGCCGGGGGCCGGCTGATGAGGGGAACCTCTGGCCCGGCTGTACTCTGCAAGGCCGTGTTTGCTGGACAGCATGAAGCCCAGGCCCTCTTGGGGCATCACGTAACGGTCAGCACTCCTGGCTGCTGAAGCGGAGCTCGGGCCGGAGGAACGCGAGAGCGTGCCAGTGCTCTTCTCCAAGGGGCTGGAGGAAGACAACAAGCCTCCCCGCGGGTAAATATCCACTTTGGGTCTGAAGCGAGACTGATGACTCTGGTCCTCCGTGTGTCTGACGCTGCTGCTGCTGCTGCTGCTGCTGCTGCTCGGCCGGGCGGGGACTCTCCCAGCTTGGGTTCCTGAGGTGGATGAGGAGCCCCTTGAGGATGAGGAAGAGGGGGTGGAAGAGGAGGACGATGGCGTGGCAGCCTGACTGGCCGGCCTGCTCTTCTTTAGAACTTCGCTGGAGTAAGTGGGGGGCCGGGTGCGCTGAGCACGCATGAGTGGAGGCAGCGGCGGACACTCCTTTCCCTCCAGGACCGGCGGGGGACCGGTGCGCCTCTTGGAGGATAATAAGTTGTCCCTGGAGATCTTGGAGCTGTTTTTCAGGGCCCACTTAGGAGCAAGGTTGGAACTGCTGCTGTTGATGCGGTGAGCCACAGTCTGGTGCATCCAGAGCACCTCTGGGTAACGGGTGGAGTGGGAGCAGAAAGAGCACTTGTGGCTTGGAAGGCTCTTCCTGTCCAGATTCAGGGAGGCTATGCCCCTGCAGCCTTCAGCCCTCACACACAAATCCACAGGGGCCATGCTGGGATCCAGCAGGGTGGATCGAGCAGAAACATAAGCAGGAGAGGATGCTGAGTTGGTCTGAAGAAGAGCCTTCTTCAGCTTGGGATAAGCACTGGGGGTGGCTCTGTCCGAGCTGGAGCTGGGGCTGGGAATAAGGCTGGGTCTGTCTCCGGGAGCAGCCGGGTGTTGGGCACGAACATGAGTCAAATAGGTCTTCAACTCTGTGCTGACAAAGTCACAAAGGCTGCAGACGTAAGGCTTATCATCTGTAGGGGAAAATGAATGACAACATAAAGGTCAATGACTGCGAGTAAAATCATCTAGATCGCACTCTTCTCTACTACCAGCTATAAGTCAGAGCTCATTAGGTCAGTTCACTGTGCCAGTCATGCTGCTCCTGTAGTTCTGCTGGACAGCCACCAGGCTGCAGTATTAGACAATATTCCCATATCTCCTCTTTTCATTTGATGTGACCATATCCTGAGGTGAAACTCTTACTTCTACTATTACAAGGACAATGACAAATAATAATAATAAACTATGAATAATTGTCAATAATACATTTGTGACACAAGAAAAAAGCAATGAAAATGTATAATCATTTGAAATTATTTAAAGAAATTCACTTTTGTGCAATGATGTACAGTGAGCATGAAATAAATACTAAATTCGTTATCGTGTTCAGATGTTTTTGAGATGAATAGCATATCTCATGGTAAATGTTGGGATATATCATAGTCCATATGATGTGAAATAATCACACCATAATACCAAATGTCCCCACTGGGTAAAGTAAAAGCCTTTTTTTGCACAATAAGTAAATGGGAAATGATAATGTTTAAAGCTGGCTTATTTATTACAGGGTTAATGTCCTGGAATTACACTGGATTCCACACGTTTCCTGTATTAAATGATGCCGATTACTGAGCTGCAACTCTACACATCCTCCACTAGATGGCATGTGTGACCTGTTTTTCTTTGCAGGTGAATTATACTCTACAGCAATCAATTCCAGGAATTAATAAATAACAATACAAATAAAAATCAATCATGGTAGTATTTGAATTGACAAAAGACATAAAAGGTTATTAAACAAAAAATCATGTGAAACATGAAAAGTTGGAATTTAGAGGTTTGACCATAAAAACATAAAATGCGACAGAGGCTGGCTCATTGAGTTTTATATCATCTCACACACACGTATATGGACACACAATAGTCTACTGTGATCCAACATATCAGATTCTGTAAGTAGCACATAATGGTGCTCTCCACTACCCCTCCTCTTTTTCACAATAACACCAGTAACCTGCCATCTGTTTTTCATTTGGCTTCCTGTTGGCAACACTGGCCAACACACACAGCTCAGACTCTGCCAAGGTGAAGCCCCGGGCCTGGGCAGTTTAATAGGGAGGGTGGATAGACTGATGTGTCCTGTTCATCGGGCAGATATCGATCCTTTATTTATCACTTTTTGGCCAATGAGAGGAACAGGAATTGAAGTAACTGAATATGCTGGTTGCAGCTTTGTACTTCATATTACCCTTCCAGTAAGGATCAGGTCAATCCTGTAATAGACTCTCACACACACACACACATAAAAGCACACTCTAACACAAACCCTATCCAGCAGGAATGAAAGAGAAAGGCATTATAAGGCAAGTATGCCATTGTGCTGACGGTCTGTCACTGGGGTAACTCTTGTCTTGTAAAGGGTGGAGCAAACAACATACAGTACGTATCTGGGAAACAAACACAGCAACTACATAAACTATCCATGAAGCCATGCTATTTAAATGTACAAAAGTAACTACAATTTCGCACTTGTATAGAGCCGTTCAAAAGAATGCAGATGTCAGCTCTCACCAGGAGTGAAGCTGAACTGAAAAATGTAGATGTGTGCAGTGCAAGGCTTCAATAACCACAGCTGCATGAATATGTTTTTAGTCTTTACTGCTCCTGCACAACAGTTACAACAGAGGAAAATGCTATCAATCTGTGACTAATTGAAAGTGATTTGCAGATCTTGTTTTTATGCACCCGTACACTGTCGCTCCTCATTTGCATTCCCAAAAAGTAGCTAAATGGCTGTAAGGGACATCAGAGCGTTTGCGATTAGAGTGTCCTCTGAGTGTCTCTTTCCCCATTGCCTGCATCCCTCTCCATCGGGAGGTGACTCTATAAATAACCAATCCCTCAGACATCAGGCAGCCTGGCTGGCTCAGTGGTAAGAAGAGTGGATGAGGGACAGTGGAAGTGTCACGGTAGGTAACCTTAGAGATTAGTAGAGAATCAGAGGGGACAGGGAGGAAAGGTCTGGAGAAAAAAGATGGACGGATGGACAGATACTTTTCTTCAACTAAGATGGCCTTGTAAAAAAATAATACTTAAATGAATACTCCTCATCAAATACCAGATTAAATCATGTCTCTTAATACTGCAGGTTTTCTAAGTGATATATTAGGCACCTTAGTACACAGTGTGTACCAAGAGATAAAAAGATTAGATAAAAAGATGCTGTATGTCAAATGCAATTCCTGAAACCTGACACCAGGGTGCCTATGGTTTGGAAGTAAGTGAATACTACACTGTATATTTACTCATTTTCCTATAATGAAAATTGATCACAAATGACTGTTATGGTGTTATATAGCTGATAATTGGTTATTATACAATAAAGAACATCAGTGAAGTGAGTAAAAGGAAGCATGCAAGACAGATACTCATGGCAAGGACATACAAAGGAGAGCAAAACAACATATTCACAGACAGATAGGGGGGTGAGGGGAGTTTCCTGAGACAGGAAGACCTGAAATAGCACACAGCTCGATCAGGCCTGAAGAAATGTTGCTGCTATTTTTGAATGTCTGTACTAACAGGGAGAAATGGATGCAATCACGACAATTCATATCTTTCTACGATCCTAACACAAACAAACAATGTTTGCAGTGAGTCTGAGAGTTAAAAGGCAAAAGGCAGAGAGCTGTGAAGAGCTGTATACACAGGAAGCTTCCTTTAGAATATTTCAGTCATAATTATGGGTATTTTGCCCTTGCATGGATAGGTTTTCTTTTTTCTCTTTTTTTTTTCCTCTGCAGTGTTTATTGGTTGTGGAGGTGAAAAAATGATAGGCATTCCAAAAATGCCCTCTCCTCTACCAACATGCCACTGAACGGCATAAAGTTTCACTTAACTGTTAGCTTTATTGCTTTGTGATACAAAGTAATTGCGCTGTTGTAAACAAAATTTTCAGGGGCAGTTAAAGTTTATTGACCATATTCAATAGTATTTTTGAGCAGCACTCTACACAAGAGCTGAAGTCGGATGTCATTTTGACATTCTGCCACATGGTGGCTCCAGTTCCCACCCCATAGAGACTGATGAGCTGAGGAGCTGCACCTACACAAAGCACATTTCATCAACAGATGTTTACTACAAAGTGACAGAGTCAGAGGCCTCAAGTGGGAAGCTTGAAAAGGGCTGCAGTCGGTTCAGCCTCTAGAAATGCTGCAGAGCATGTTTCTATAAGTGAACTTGTGTGTGTGTGTGCCATTCATTTACTCACTTATGCATTTTCTTATTGTTTGATGCTTGAAAGTTGAGTCAATATCTTAAAAAGATTAACAGAATACTTACTTATCAAATTAAAGGTGCCCTTACATTGTTGCTTTGACTATATATTAGTCATTTCAAAACAAAATACATAGTACAAATTGAGTTTTTGACTAACCTGCAATGTCTCCAGATTTTGCAGTACCCATCTCTGATGCCTGGTCTCCAAGGGTGGAGGCTGGTGGAGAGTCTCCATAGCCTGGGGTGCTGGGCCGGCTAGGGGAGCCTGACTCTGGATCACTGGTGGAGCCCCATCGGTCCTCTCTTCCAGTTCTTTCCTTGTCTCCCACTGATGCCCTGCCACCTTCTTTCCTGTGGACCCGCTGGTGGACTATCATCTGGTGACGACTGCGAAACACCTTCCCACACTCAAAGCACTCATTGGATTTGGAGGGGGCTTGTGACTGAGATGGCCGCCGTCGGTCCTGGCGAGAGGACGGTCGGTACTCGGAGTCACTGAGGCTCTCCGGCGTCCTGTCCCCTGAAGAAGCATGGCTTCCCAGACCAGAGCTGCTGCGTCTCCCTGAGCTGCGTTTCTCTTGACCTTGCAGTACATAACGGCTGCTCTCCTTCTCAAAAACCACAGCGGCTCCGGCAAGGGCCTCCTCCCCCATACTTCCGCCCCCATAGGGGGCCTTGTAACTTGGCTCCACTGGCTCCACAACCCTTCCTTTGGTCGCTAATTGCCAGGCCTGGTAGCTGCAAACTGGATCTAGCTCTGGGATTCTTTGACCTAGCATCTTCTTCTCACTGTCCTCCTTTTCATCCTTTTCTTCAACAGGCTGGAGGTTTAGGCAGTCAAGGTAACGTCTCTTGGCAGCTGGCGAGTCCTCATCATCACTGAGCTTGCACTGGCTTGGGGATTTCCTGCCATAATTGAGATTGTGGACCTTTTCATGGGCCCTCAGGCTCTCTCTGGTGTGGAACAAGTTCCCACATTTTGAACACATTTGATAGATGGATGTAACCGAGCCAGTGACAATATCAGGATCCTGGGCGACATCATTGATGGTGGCTGGATGCTCAGCTGAATCTCCTTTTGACCGTGACCTGGACTTGGTGTTGTGTGTTTTCATGTGAGATTTGAGAAACCAAGCTTCGCGGAACCGTCGTCCACAAATACGACAACAGTGGTCCAGGATACCTGCATGTTTCTTCATGTGAGATTTCAGAAACCAAGCCTGGGTAAAGACCTGGCCACAGGTCTCACAGGGAAAAGTCCCATCATTCTGGGGTTGGAGGCCATCAGGTTCAGCTGCAGCCTCTTCCTTAACAGTGGTCTCCTCCTCTGTGTCTGCTGTTATATGAACCTTTTCGATGTGGCTGAGGAGCTGGTCTTCTCGCAAGGCCTCGTAGCCACACAGACGGCAACAGTAAGGTCTCTGGTCAGTAACAGACTTCTCTCTTTTCATGCTCCTCCCAGGCACTTTCCTCCGACTCTCCTCCCCACTGTCCCCATTGATCATCCGGTTACAGGCTGAGCTGCTCTTAGTTGGACTCGTACCTCCGTCGAGACCCTCTGAAACACTCATCTCCTCTTCCTCAGCCCCACCCTCTTCATCCTCATTGGAGTGGTGGCTAGAGAGTGTGCCCAGTTTGTGGCTGCGGATGTGAACTTTGAGGTTGCCCTTCTGAGAGGCCCTGTGGTCACAGTAGGGGCATTTGTAAGGGCGTGCGCCCGTGTGGCGTCTCATATGCTGAGACAAAGAGCTGAGGAACGGGAAGCTGCGTCCACAGATGTTGCAGTCGTAAGCTCCGGGGATTTTTTCATCTTCACCTTCAACCTCTTTTCCAGGGCTGACCTTGTCTACAACTAGCTTCTCCTTCTGACCTCCTGCCTGAGTCTCCATCACCTCCACACTGTCCCTAGGATTCATTGCACAAACTAAACTGCCCCGTGTACCTGGCTGTTCACAAGCTCAATACAACTTGAAACTACTGCTATCTGCAGCTGCACATCTAGGGATGTCTGATGTGCCTTTGTTGGTCAGTTAAAATGTTATCTGCCTTCAGTCATCCAGAGATCAAGCTGCTTACACAGCAGCTCATTTAGCACCCTCCAGCTAGTGAATGCAATACCATCTATCCATCTTCATCTAGTTCTGTCAAACTATCTGTGCGCCACTGGCACCATAGAAAACAATGAATCTAGCTTTATCATTTATCCTGACACGTGGCAAAATGTAAACCCCTCTTTATAACTGACGTTTATTGAGAATAAAGTGAAGGTTGCTGTATAAATCCAGGTCATCACTGTGTTTTTCTTTTCATCGTTGTAGCTGATTTTCTTTCATCTTACTGCTTTATCTTCATTCACCTTAGCAGCACATTAGCAGCGTCCAGGCCATGTGACAGTGGGCTCTCTGTAGCACAGCCTGTATATCATCCACCTGAGAATGAAAAAGAGAGAGGAGAGGAGACAAAGTGCATGTCAGTAAAGCAGAAATATTTCAAAGGC
Source organism: Amniataba percoides (assembly GCA_037176925.1). Lineage (NCBI taxonomy): Eukaryota > Metazoa > Chordata > Actinopteri > Centrarchiformes > Terapontidae > Amniataba > Amniataba percoides. The sequence goes on from JBAJHX010000036.1 coordinate 19,413,350, forward strand.
ACTTTCAGTTTTTCATTTGCATGCACGGCTAAGCCAGGTACAGATGTAGGCGGACTGTTATTACGTACATCTGTCTATGTTTGTGCAGTAACATAGCAATAAATTAAAAAGTGGGTAAACTGAGTCCTTGGCGGGTTGGTGATCATCATCGGCAAATCCCCAGGTAAAAACAGAATTCATGACATCAGAGAAACAGGTGTGCTTTTCGGGGTCTTTAAGATCACTTTGTACAAAATCAATGAGCTGGATGATCAGAATCAAATCAATCAATCAAGTAGCAGTTGATCTGATCTCACTTTTTGTTGCAAATGCAGATTTGTGTCAGCAAACAATGAGTGTACGTGGGTTATCGGCATATGCAAAGCCCCTCATCTGTGGCACCAATGTGCACACAACGCGTGTGTGTACGTGTTGTGAGGGTGCATGAGTCGTGCAGGGCTCGGGGGCTCTGACGCCACACTGGCTGAGTCGACACTTTACACAATTGGGGGGTGGATGTCAGTGCGGGGGGGGATAGCTGTGTGTGTTCACATCAGCAAGATCAGCAGTGCTACCATATTCCCTCCCCATACTGGCCTCACACACCCGCCTCAACTGACACTATCACATGACAGGGATCTTAAGTACACAACAGGAAGTGGCTCTTCAGACAGTTTGCTTTGCTCTATTTCTCAAACTGGAGTTGAATGGGGTCGGGGAGAGAGTCAAACAGAAAGAGAAAGAGTGAGAATTATAAGAGAAATGCGAAGACTTTCAAATCGTGATGACTAATTTAATTCTTCACATAATTTACTGAATTTCTTAACATGCATATTTTTGTGTTAGTCTGCTTGACTGTTCCTGTTATAATTTATATGGATATATAGTATGTATTATGCAAATTTCACATGACACATGTTTTCGCTACATTTCTTTGTGATGACCTGTTATTTCTTGCTGCAAAGTCCAAATCTTCTCACAAAAATCACTATAGGTTTATCACATCTGTATTCTTCCCTCCCTGTCAGCTCACTGATAACATCATTAAATGGGACCCCGTTCTGTTACAGCTTTGTTGATCAAACTGACACATTTTTTACTGGAGTATTAATTTCAGCAGATGCTCGAGCCTGAAAGTGTGGACTGCATGAAATGTGACTGACAGCATTATTACAGGCTATTATATAAAGTGCCAGAGCCCATAAGCTGAGTTACTGCCAGGCTCTAATTATAAGTGGATAATTGATCATAATCATAAGAGGATAAGGTGGTGGAGGAGGGAAGTTAGCACAAGAACAATCATATGTCTTAAACTCTCGAACTGAAAATGACTACCCTGCGCCAGAGCCACCTATCTATCCAGAATGATTTATGCTATTGAAATCAGCAGGCTTCAGTGGTTCACCTTGCTTCCTCCAGAAGTGCAGCTGGGACTGACATTATTTTGAAACCAAACGTATTTTCACATCTTGAATTTTTTTACAGTCTAGAATATTAAAGGGTTTATCAGTGTTGATCTCTACAGATGGTAGTGAAGTTCTGTAAATTGCATCACTGTTTTCAGACTGAAATCATCAAGTACATGATGGACAAGCATAAAATCTCATACATACATTCATGTTCCCCAGAAGATTAAGCCTGGTGAGTGATGATCCCCTGACTTTGGGACTAGAGTCACCAGCACATCATTATTCTGTATAATACTGTAACATCTACTTGATCGATTGTGTGAAACTACATCCCACAGGATGAATCCCAATGACCCTGACTTATCCTGTAGTGCCACTGTGTGGTTTACATTTAACAATGTGAACACATTGGCTCATCAAGTATTAGATGGTTTGCCACAAAATGTGGCTCCAACATTAATCAGGGTTAATTATACTATTCTTGTACATCAAGAATTTATTGTACAATCAAATGAAACTGTACAGCAGTGTGCAGTCTTCAGTTTTCATTATTTTAACACTGTGACTGATCATGATGGACTAATTCATGCACCTCAGTTACATAACACATAAAGTATAAAAACCTAATCTGACTGAGTGAATCCCTTGAAGAAATTTCATGAACTTATGGGCTTAGTTTTTACTGGAAAGAATAAAGATAAAGAGTCCTAAACTTGACACAAATGAGGAACACGCTTGAGTGAATTATATACAACACATGACAGTGATGATGGACATAAACCAGCAGAATAAGGAAAACAAAGCCATCCCAACCACTGTAGTTTTCCCCTCCATCTGCTCCATCTGCTCTCTGTCTCCACATCCTAATGTTACTCATTAATACCCAGTTTATTCCAGTTCTGGCGCTAAAAACTGAGGATAATGATCTTATTACCTATTAAATGCTCTTGCCAACTGGGGGTCAAAAGGGCTGGGGGCACTGGGGGGTGGGTTGAGACTATTCAACAGTAAGTCTGTCATCCACCAGACAGTCGCATGTGCAAATTGAAATGTAATGAGATTAGCCACCAGAAAGGAAACAATACAGGCTCCTTGCCATACAGGCAAAGAGGGGGAAAAAAATTACAAATTGGCTTAAGGAGGGAGAAACTGTCCAGGAGAGACGGACGAGATTAGTGATCACTGAAGTCATCAAAAAAAAAAAAAAAAAGGGGAGAGACATCAAAGCTCTGGTAAAGGCCATCATGGATGCAGAGTGTTCCTGAAGCAAGCAAGAACAGTCCACTTTGTAAATGGTGACTGTCATTGACGTCCTTCAGCTAATTAACCTGTCACACACAGACACACACACACACACGGAGTAGAAAGACTGGAGACTGCTGAACCTGGAGGTGAAATCTTTTTTTTTTCTAGCGGGAAAATGATCACCTTAAAATACTTCAGACCAGCCTAACCTTAGCTGGGAAGGTCGTTGGTCTGATATTAGACATCTGCCATCAATAGACTCTTAAGCTGCCCCGCCATGAGTCACTGGGAGTGTGTGGAGGCCTATGCTCAGCTGATAATGACTGCTGTGTTAAACAAAAAAAAACTTTCCCACCAGTACACATCTTCTGCAGCCTGGCTATTTCTGTTCCTGAGACTCCCGAGGTTCACATCTGGAGTGAATCTTGAAACAAACAGTGTCAAACTGAGCACACAAGACAGCCAAAGAACCTGCGTACAGCTGTAAGGTTCTCTGTTTTGTATTTTGTTTTCGCACATCAGTACTGTCATTTTGACTTTAAAAAAAAAACAAGATTAACATCAATGCAACCAGGATACCACAAAGAACACAAAAATCAGCCAAGTGTTATGATAACTAGGCCAGTTCTGCAGAAACTTCTCATGTTGTTTGATGAAGGCTTTCTATGTGAAGCAACTCAACACCTGTTGACGAGTTTAGGAAAGACCCCAGTTCTAAATTAATCAATCTGTCTGATTGTTTTTTTCTGCCCTAATTATTATTACATTCTGCTCAACCGCTCCCTCTAGAGGCCATAAAATCAGCTTGCAGAACATAACTTTGTGCAATGACATGTGTGAAATGTATTTAGATTTGGTTGCTAAATTGAATTACTGCAGTCTGCTATTTAAAGAGCACTGTGCTCTCACAAAAAGTCAGGAAAAGGTTAAGCAGAAGGTGCCACGCCTCACTGTTTTGCTGCTCCATGATAGAAACCACTGTCATCCAGCCAGGAAGCACCTTCATCATAGCAATCATCTCAGAGGCAGCCGTGACACAAATCTCCTGCACCCAGGGGTGCAGAGATTGGCTTTCATAACACACTGACTCACTCACACTGTCACCTTATCACTGATAATGACTGTAGGTCGTTCTCGTGTGGGACATCCTTCAGCCGTGATGGGCTCCTGTTCCCTCCCACACAGCGGCACAGAGACGAGCATTTGAGGTTAAGAAAAAATACACAGCGGGGAGAAATAAAGAGTGGACCTCTTGTTTAAATGCACACAAACACACGTGCAGACGTGCCGGGGACCCGAGGAATCAAGAACCAAAACAGAGGGGGCTTTTAATGTTGTCCACACACATCTTTTGAAAGTCTATATGTGCACACTGTGGGCTTTTAACACTGTTTCATACAGGCAGCATTGAAAACTTAACGACCCATACAGAGAGCAGCTCACTCACACACACTCACACACACACTCTCACACACACACACACACACACGCTGCTTCACAAAGCATAACATACAGAGAGCGCTTTACAAAAAACCTTGCTATCCTCTGTACAGTTGCTCATAAAGTGGAGACATTCAGTGCTCAGAGTGGGACAGAGGGGACGGTATGGAGTCTTAAACACACACACACACACAGCGCAGAGCCAGTGTATTCTCAGACCAATCAATAATCCATTATGAACAAACTGCTCTTCACCTCACACCCTGCTCTAAACCGGCAGACAAAGAGGTCTGCAGCAAGCTCCACGGTGAGGAGCAAGAGGGGTAAAGCACAGCTGGATACGCACACACACACACACACACACACACATATTGTTTGGAAAACACACACAGTAGAGCTTTAGAACAATTTAGGGTGACAAACGTGTCAGCTGTGGAGAAGAAAAGGAGCTTTTTGCAAACTTTGTGGTTGACAGATGAGGTTCTGCTTCAACTGCTGTTAAGTACTGTAGATTCAGTTACATCCTATTTCTCTAAAACAGCTGCAAGTGAAAAACAGAAATGTTCTTCTCTTCTTCTTTTCACTATAAAGGTGTCTGAAAAACATAAACAACAAAATAGAAACTTTCAAAAATACTGCCAATGTACTTATGTAAATTAAATACGTTTAGATATTTTAGTCTAGATGGTATTTTTAAAAGAATTCTTCAGTGAACATTAGTCCTACACTGTTAAAATGCACGTGCTCATACCAGGATTGACTTTTTGACTTGCACATTACCACATTTGGCCATGTATGTATTTGGGATGGGACAATTCTTCAGGGGCTAAATGCTGATGAGAAGTGGTGCAGCTGTGTGTTTAAGACAGCTTCGATCCAGTTCTGACACTAGGCTGTGTCCAAAAGTGACTTTAACCAAACCAGACATGCAACTAATTGTTCATCTGACTCAAGTCTGGATTCTTCTTTCACTCTGTTTTGACTCAGTTTATATTCCAGTTTATACTCAATACTCTAGTTTTGGCTCAGGTGTGACTGATTTGAGTCATTTTGTTCACCTCTGGGTAGAGAAAACACATACCAAGTGTGAACAAGGCAAACACACATCATGTATACCCGCTCAGTAGAGATATCGCAATCGTGAGTGAATTTATCACAGTTCAACTCAGGTTTAGGAGTTTGGCTCTGGTTTGATTCACGTGACTCGTGCCTAGTTTACAGGGGAGCAGTTTAGGTTTGATCTACAAGCAGTGAGGACGCGGTCTGGGCTAAGTTATGTTATAGTTCTGGTCGAGTTTCCCTCTCGTCGGGGTCTGTGTCTGGTCTGTCAGAGCAGGTCATGCTCATAAGCAGGAAGAGCAGTGGGGGGCTTTGTGGTATTGTTGGGGTCTCCGATTCCCATCCTATCCCTAGTTCCATCCCTGCGACCCCCCCTCCTCCCCTCATCTCTTAAACCCAGCCAGAACAATGGCGGGGGTCCATGCAGTCTGTCCCTTCTCAAACCCCCAGTGCCTCCCCCCTTATAAATAGGCTGAGAGGGGGATCCTGCCTACTCTATTTGCGTGAGAAGGGCTTTTGGATAGAAAAGAGACCACTGGGTCCGTGTGTGGTTGTGAGCGAGTGTGTGTGTGTATGTGCAGGAAGTGGCAGGTGTTCGGGTCAATACTGTCATGTCACATTTCAGTGACCGGTCCATGCTAGTGGGATTACTGGACGGGTCAGGAGGAGAAGGGTTCTCAACGCTACAGAGTACA
>JBAJHX010000036.1:19428363-19474427 GCA_037176925.1 Amniataba percoides
CACACACACACACACACACACACACACACACACACATATATATATATATATATATAATGTAATTCATCAAACAAAAAACACCCTACGCCCAGATGAGCGGTATGAAATGAGAAATTCAGTTTAAGTTCATTGAAATTTCTTTCTGAAACTGACCCTCAATGAGTCCCTCAGCAGACATACCGCTCAGCGTAGAGACAGTGTTTGTTACAGGTCCGATGGTGCCGGCTGAAGCTACACAGCACAGGGACTGAACAGCCTCCTGCAACACAATCTACTGTCATAGCAATCCCACTTTTAGTCCCCTGGCAGCGTGCAATCGGATACAGAAACATTTTATGACTAATGTAGCCTCCAGCCATTAGCCTCAAGCAGAGATGAGGCACAGGCTACAGAGGTCTGGTAAGCTCACTTCTTTCTAACTCACCGCCAGGTTTTTGGTTTTTTTTTTCATTCTTTAAAACTTGTAGTCGTTGACCCCGGCCGACGTCAAGTTACATCACTTGAGGCGATTTTCAGACTTTCTGCACCTCTCTCTGGGGCCGCTAAAGGCTTTAAACATTTTTTTCTTTTTTTTTAAATATACAGTAGTTATGCTGTAAACAGACTTTGATGTGTGAAATAAGCTTCTCATTTAAACTGATGTGATGCATCCATCTTGTCAAACAGAAAGCCACTTAGGTGAGAAGTGAAAATAATCTCTGCAATCTGATTTGCCGACATGAACAAAGCCCGGGCTGCAACGGAGAGAGCATAATGTCATGTATATCACTCATAACAACACTTTAGTGATTGAGAGGCCATTCTTAACAGGCTTTTTCTTTGAAGAAAATTGGCTTACTTAGATTCCTCTTTCCTTCCTTGCTGAATAGAAAATACACACACAGACTGCAACCTGTGCTTACATTCAGCTTATATGCATACTTGGAGTTAAACTTTATCTCTGATCCACATGCATGTTTTTTTTTTTTTTTGGTGATCTCATTAGCACCCCAGCGACCCCCCTCCCCCTCCTCATCTCTGTCCTCAGTGACCCAAAGACCTGCTTGACCCTGCTGGAGCTCTTCTGTTTCCTAACTCCTGTCCCTTCACTACAGAGTCACATTTGAAGTACAAAAACACACCAAGGGAGTGAAACTGTCACACCACGAGAACTGACCAAATTTGGATTTTCTAGCTCTTCCATCTGGCTGATATTAAGCTTTTACAGAATCAATTGCACAAATATGGTCATTTGTTACAAATTCTTTTGACTCATTTTGAGACAGCAAACAGTTTCTGGCACCAAAGGAGAACTGCCCTCTGGATTTCCATATGAGTGGGTCTGCACAGAGCACAGTTTTTTTTTCCTTTTCCCACAGCAAAAGGACAAAACAGCAGTGACATGCAGCCACGTCAGTACCATCTTTGTGCAAAGGCCCCGCTCATTTAAAAAACAATTTAATCACTTTTATTCAGCGACCTTTGGGAGAATGAATTTGTTATAATAATTTTTTTTATTTGTGAGCTACAACCCCACAAATAAGAAGAAGAATCATGTCTTTTTCCTCTGTAACAAACAGAAAAGCAAACGTTTTTGACAGGATAAAGTCCAAACCTCCGTCCATCTACAGCCCCCTCTCACATGCGTGCGTGCGCGCACACACACACTCACTAAAACGCATCACGGCAAGGTTAGGCTGACATCAGCGGCTAACGATCAGTTCCTCTGTGGGCTGAATGATTAGCTGCAGTAGCCTGGAGACATTTCCAGCTTGTTTCCCTGAGTTGGTCAGACATGCAACATCACTGGCCTTCAATCTGCACTAACTACATCCACTCTCTTCCATTCGCTCTGACTCTGTACTGAAAAAATAAAATGACTTTTATGGACTAATAGATGATGCTAACAACGCAGTGCATGTGGGCCAGTCGAGCTGGATACACTCTAATGGAAGACAACGAGAGGAAGTGTACGAGTTGGTTGTATTTAAAGTTGTTTTCATACTCAAATGGAGTAACGACTGCAGTTCCTTGAGGGAGATTAGACAACACTGTGTGTGTGTGTGTGTGTGTGTGTGTGTGTGTGTGTGTGTACAAAGCGGTGGAGTAGGTTGCAGTTACATGTTTTCATCAAAGTTAAAGTTATTGCAAATGAAAGGTTGCAAAAACCATGAAAGATATCTATAATGTCTCACTTTTTTCTATTTTCACTTTCTGACTGATGTCTTCACACTCTTTGCTGTCGTATCTCTGATCCCTGCTTCCCAGAAATCACTTATCAATCAAACATTGTATCACGAAGATTGATCTGTTTATGGAGTTTAAGCTCCCATGGGCCACAATCCTTCCTTTGTCTTCACAGTCACAGTGACTGTCACCACCTACTCTAACTACTTCTCTTTATTTGAAAACAGCTGCAAACAAAGCATGACTTCCTGTGCATCAGAGGACTTTTTTTTCTTTCAGAAACGAGCCATTTAAATACTCAAAACTAGAAATTTGTATCATCTAGGACCTCTTTAATTTTTGGTGGACTTTTTCCATTTCCATTTAGAGTGTGTCTATTAACTGGAACAGAACGGTGAATGCTAAAAAGGAGCCTCTCTGTTTAGGAAACAGCTCACCCAACCCCCACCCACTCCTAATGCCCTCTGGGCTGCTGTGAGTTTGGATTAAGTTTGGGTGCTATGTCCCCTCCCTATCGAGCCCGTCCGTCACCCCTGCAAAACATACAAACAGAGTTTGTGTGTCACCCAGTGGCCCGTCAAATACGAAGACGGCCATTAGGAGGGCCACAGTGTCGCAGGGGGATACACAGACCAGACAGACAAAGGTAGAGAGGATGCAGAGGCAAGAAAAGCTGCTCTTTACTAATGGCCGGGCAGCTACAGCATGTGATGACATATTAAAATATACTCAAACTGACCTATATTGTATGTCTGATCAATCCGAGTGCGTTGGATGCTCTTGGATAAAAGAACTACGCACACTGTGAATAAAATAAAGTAAAAGCTGGATCAATGCTAAAAGGTGTTTTTTGTAACAGAATTGGCAGCATCCTTTTTAAAAATCTCATTTTAATGCTATCTAAATATGGTATGAGTGCATGTGTGGTGGTCTGTGGTGTGCAGGATGTGTGTGTATAGAGCAGTGGATCAATAATGGTAGTCTACTACAGTGACATCTGGGCTGGACAAAGAGTGCTGTTCCTTCTCCCGGCAGCTCTCTCTCTCTCTCTCTCTCTCTCTCTCTCTCTCTCAATCCCTGATCATAGCCACGTGGTTCTCTGGGCTATTTCTCCCAGCTAAGCTTATTTCTCTTCTTTAATCCTGCAGCAATCACAGCAACAATGCCAAGCGTCGGCCCCGTAGACGCAGGCAGAAATCTATTAACTATGATCACTATGTCAGCTAAACCTGATAAGCGCCGCTAATGAATCCAGCGTATTCAGCTCTGTGCCGCGCGCGCGTGGCTGTTATTTCATTGGATCATCAATAATGTGTAAGATGGAAAATCAACATGAGTGACGCTGATGGATGACGCAGCTTGTAATGTAGTAAAAAGGGGCTTCCATCCAAACATGAAGCGAGATTCCACTTTCTAAAAAAAAAGGATCCTTTTCAATTCAACTGATGAAATCTATGCACTGACAAGGAGCTCTGAAGCAGCTTGCATCACTGCAGGCCTCAGCAGCCTCCCACTTAATACAAACAGAGCTGCGCTGATAAATGGGGTCGATATCCAGCCCTGATTATCAGATTATCAGCCACTCAGAGTGGTCCACCTCTGATTTAAGCCATGGTTTCAGCCTTTGCCCAGCTGATGAAATTAGTATTTATTAGTACAACTTCTGGTGGCGGTGGTGGTACTACTGCTACTGCAGTCTGGCCAGGCTAATTGTCAGTGGGGTTATCTGCAGAGTGGAAAAGTGTTCAAGTAGCAAGTACTGCAGATGCACACCTACACGTGTGAGATGGAGACTTAGAATAAAAACAGGTCATTACACTGCTTTCCTCTGATTTATTCATTTAGAGCAGCTTCACAACAGCATTTTGGAATCTATTAAAGATGAATTTTCTTTTTTTTTCAGTACACTTAAGTTACAGTTAAGAAAGAAAATCCCTATCAGAGGGAAATTGTTTTTTTTCTGTGCCACTAACTACAGCTAACTTTGGAATAAGTAAAACATTGTCCTAATGACAATGACATTTCATCTTCTTTCATCGCTAAAACAATTTAGATATGTGCTCATATTTGGGATTAATCTCTTCATTTAATGACTTGAAATGTTTCATATAAACACAATCAAATATTGTCATTGAAAAGCTAACCACCCTTTGTTTTGTACTCCATTTACTCTACTTACACTGATTTTAATAATGTTTGTTTTAATTCAGCATTTTTATCTCAGTTGAGACTGCATTACGCTCTCAATAACAACAATCATGGATGCGTGCGAAGGCGGTAATGATATTTATACTGTAGCGTTTTCAAATCTACGATGAACAACAAATGGAATATCGCCACAACTAATTAGTGTGGGTTGTTTTTCCACAGTCACATTCAGCTGTTGTTCCTTTAGATAGTGACAAGACCTGTATAAATAACACTATCATAGTATAAATAACACTATCATGTCTGTATTAGTAACGCTGATAAAGGCATAGTGTAAAGTGTTAAGTTAAATCAAATAATTACACTTCACAAAATGTGTGAATTCTTCTTTTCCACTTCATTGACTTGACTTGATTCCCTTTCTGGATATCTCCTTCTTTATGAAAATAATATAACTGATTATATGTTTGTCTTTTAAAGCATTTAAAGCATGTTGTCTGTTTTGTATTTTACAGCACAGATGATGATGATGTCGTTAGAATATTTGCTTACTGCAATTTACAGCACGCAGCAAAGGCGGCGTTTTACAACTTCAAACTTCCCCACCTGCACCGAAAGTGAACAAACCTCGCCAGGTATATCTGCATGTGCGCAGCGGGAAGTGTTTGAAATGCATCTTTTTGATAAAATTCTCAAATTATCCATGTGGTACTGCTTTTACTGGGGAGTCCCGTGATGGCATGCCGTGGTGTCAGAGGGGTTTTCCACCGCAGCAGCAGTGAAATTCAGGTGAAAAAGGACTGAATCTTTGTCACAATTGTGAAGTTACCACAAATTAACAAGTATCGGCAGTTTCAGTGAAAAAAAAAAAAAATCTCAGCATGCGCAACAGTTGAGCTTCATGCAAAACACTACACACACTCCCACGTTCCTCTCACCCCCTCCCCTCTCCTCCCCACCACCACCATGAGCGAGGGCTAAAATGGCCCTGTGCCTAAATCCCATGCCCCCCCCCCGCCCGCACCTCCCCTACCCCCACCAACTCTAACCCCTCTCCTATCTTAATCCCCTGATTACTACATCATTTTCTTTGGGCCTAATTTAGACTGCTATCAGGCTCCACACTTTACTACCTGGACGGTGCTGCTCGGCTTGGCAGAGGCTCTATCGATCCACACGGGTGGGGAGGATGCAGGTGTGACCCAAATAAGTGGATTAGCCGCCCACCTGTTGACAAGAGTTGGGAGAAAATGGGCAACCAAGAAGATTTCAGTGGCAAAGTACAGAAACAGGATGACAGTGGAAGCAAAAACGAAGATTCCTTTTGATTATCCTCGGCACTAAGCAGTGTGTTTCCCATGGAGAGCTCATTTATAATTTAATCCAGGAGCTCGGTGTTTCTAGGCTAACACAGAGAGATTGCCCTTTCAGAGTGGAAACCCCCACCATGCGGCAGGGAATCAATGCCGTCACCACAGAACAGACACCCGACCTCATATTAAAATGATGTGACTGTCCAGACCACCAGCAAAGAGAGGAGCACTTCTCACTTTCTTTATCTTTGCTTTTCTTTTCTTTGCTTTTTTTTCTTTTTCTTTTTTCTTTTTGTTTCATGCCACACCACCCAAAAAAATAAAAGGAACAGCTGCCAGAATTGTTTTTGCGCTTGTTGTTTGCCGACTCTCTACATAAGCCAACTTAAATATGCCACAGAAAGTTATTCAAGGCAGCGAAGCAAGAAACGTCTTTGCTTTCATGTAGAGAGGCTTGATACGATCTAAAGCGTAACAAGGAAGAGCTGAGAGAAGGAACAGGACGCACAAGACCTCAGCCTAACTGACTCGGTAGGGAAGCGCCGCTGTCTTGTGACCTGATGTCTTTTACTTTTTCCCCCCACATTCATTCGAGTTCAAAGTCACAAACAGGCAGTGAGGACAGAGAAGAGTCCGAGGACCGAATGGATTTAATCTATGACATAAGTATGCGCATGTACAACCCAGCTAACTTCACTCTGGAAGTCTTCCAGACGTGAATTCCACAAGGTGCTGGAAACCACCCACAGAGCCTTTGCTCCACACCAACACTTGTCAGTTTTACATAAAAAAAAACACATCCAAAATCCTCTATGGGGAAATCTAGACACTGAGCCCACTGCCATTTTCCAGTGCAGAGACATTAGCAGGGAGATTCACCTGATAACAAATCGGTTGTGAGTTGCAGGCCAAAACAATGAGCTAAAAGTTCCTTTAAATCTCCGCAGAGCTGTGGGGAACTGCAAAGCTGGGTGATAATTCACTGTGGGTTCATCACCCCCAGCAACACATTTCACATTACTCATCTGATTCACTGTGTTTTTTGGGGTTGTTTTCTTATTAAGCAACTTTATTGTTAACTCATGAGTGAGATTCAATTCTGCAAAACCAATCACTTTCAATTAATATAGCTCTGTCACTTTATCTTAAAAAAATCTCTTATGACAGTCTTTATGGCGTTGAACCCCCCCTGCTCGGTTGGTGAAGGTAAATGACTATGACCATGGTGAAAAGCCACAAGGCAGTAATGAGTAATGAAAACAGCCGAGTTAGTGCTGCCATTCAGTAAAGGGCCTGCTGCTGTGGAATGTGAGGCGCCATTCATTCACATGGGTTAAAAATGCATTTCTGCCACCACAAAGCCCTGCCTTGTCCTCATTGTTTCTCGCCACACCAATAAAATACTTCCAAGGTCTGAAAGGAGAAAACAAAAAAAAGCAAAAAAAAAAAAAAAAAATGAAATTGCTAATTTTACTCCCACAGATAGAGGAAAAAAGGGGCTTTGGTGGGTGGGTTTTGGGGGGGGGGGGGTGAACTTTGTGAAACAAGTCAGGTCTTTGGTGGAGATAAAGAGTCACAGAAGAGTTGAAAGTTTGATCGAGATAAGCGCTGGGGATGGAAAAGTAAGCACACAAGCCGGCTCGCAAAAAGACAAACAGTCCTATTGACAGAAAGGCGAATGTATGCAGCATTTATCCAGTGTATGAAAGGAGGCGCGACGGTGGAAGGCAATCAAGTACAAAAAAGCAGCACTCGAGTCACGCCTGAGCTCTCGAGGGATCTGTTTGGGAATATGAGGCATCTGCAACAGACTCTCCAAAAAAACAAAAAATCATATTTCTCCATGGGAGGGGGCGGGGGGGGCTTCACCCATTGTGAATCATGTTTGCATCGGTCAACTGATAGCCGCAACATGTGGCATTTAACCATGGCTCATGTTCCTCTTTCACCCCCCCTTCAACAATGCTCAACAAGTGATCTCAGACATGACGCCGTTCAGACACTGTCATGACATAACCAACTAAAAAAAGCCCCACACAATTCCCACAGTGAAATCTGCAGGTAGATTTTAGCCCTGCAGGTTTATGGTTTTCTCTCAAGCAGACATATAAAAAAAACCCCAAACAAGTAAGACGTAAAGTCTGCCAGTCAGAAATCAATTGAATATACAGAGAAGCATTTCTTTACGATTCCCCTCAGGCTTCACAGCTGAAATCTATTCCTGCTGATGGTCATGGGTTGGAGAACAGGTAGCGCCCTTCAGGAGCATTTATTATCAAACAGTCAATTTGGGGAAGTTCCTTCATTTGTTGTTGTTGTGCTGTGAGGGAGGAGGTGTTGCATTCAGGGGCATAACCACAGAGTGAGAGCAGCAGGTCGTGGACAAAATGTTTAACATAATGTCTGAAATCTGACATGGGGGTTGGGGGCAATGTAATCCTGTCTGAAAAACAACGCTCTGTCCCCTCTTCCTCCCCTCCCTCCCTCCCTTCTCTCTCTATCTCTTTCTCTTTCTATGAGAGTGTGTGACTGTACACAAGAGAAAACGCTGTGTCTTTAAACAACTAGAGAAAAAAAAAACAGCACACCAGTGGAACGTCAATATCAAAGAAGAGGTGTGTGTGTTTGTGTGTGTGTGTGTGTGTGTGTGTGTGTTTGTGTGTGTGGGGGGGTTCTGTCAAGTACAGAAAACTCACAGTTGATGATCCTGTGCGCACTGTGAGTTTGTAAAAAAAAGAGGAATATTAGTGGCATTAGTAGTACTGAGACAGCACCACATAAAGTGCTTAAATAGCCATGTAACACACACACACACACACACACACACACACACACACGAAAGCTGAGTAACACCAAATGCAGTAAAGCTCACTCCAGTGCTACACACAAGTGACAACAGTATTTGTGTGTGTGTGTGTGTGTGTGTGTGTGTGTGTGTGTGTGTGTGTGTGTGTAAGGCAGCTCTTCATAGGCTGATGGCCAAAATTCCACACAGACAACGCCTTCCTTGCATTTTTTTGCGTCTGTATCCCTTTTATTATAAACGACAATGGCACTGAGCATGTTTTGACACACCTGTGCACGCATACACACACTCTCACTCATGCCCCTGAGGGAGGATCACTCTGACAGTGCTGTAATATACCTCTAATAGCTACCTTTAATGTTTAATAGCTTTTATTGTGACCTTCTCGTCAGCTTTATGGATATTCCCTCCTATTATCACCTATGGTATAGATATAATTTCCACTTTGACACCCTCACTGCTGGTTTGTGAGTTTACAGCTCTCTCATGCTACTTTTTAACACTGTGATGTCACTGTAAAGAACTTCCTTTGCCTGTTGTTAGAACAGCACCCATTCTTACTGTAACATTTTTTCTAATGCAGGATCCTCTCTCCTATCAGCCAAAGATTCCTCAAATTGACTCTTATCTCCAGCGTGGCACATGTGGGCTGCCCCTGTCTTCATCAGTCCACTCTGCACTCTTTTAACGGAAAAGGCTTGTTTAGAAGCAGAGTCTTCTGAGAGAGCCAAAAAAAAAAAAGATTGCACTTCTGCTGCTGCTACTACTACAAC
This sequence comes from Amniataba percoides, assembly GCA_037176925.1. Lineage (NCBI taxonomy): Eukaryota > Metazoa > Chordata > Actinopteri > Centrarchiformes > Terapontidae > Amniataba > Amniataba percoides. Next base: position 19,437,570 of record JBAJHX010000036.1, read on the forward strand.
AACTCCAACTAACAGGAGCAGCAGCAGCCCCATGAACGCACCATCCGAATAACAAACAACAATAATTACAGACAGTCACTTCCTTACCGGTTCAAACGGCGCTGAGCTCTCACACTCACGCCAGCACAAGAAGAGGAGGAGGAGGAGGAGGAGGAGGAGGAGCGGTGCAGCTCTCCAAAAGCAAAATGTGTATATTAAAAAAATAAAAAAGAGTCCAGATCCAGCAGAGATAAGAGCTGACACGCTGGATCCTCCAGAGCTGCGACTGACAACAGCGACCCTGCGTTCAACTCCGCACAGCCACACCACAATTACTATTATCTCCGGCGAATTCCTCTGCCCCTCTGCTGGAGAACAGCGCAGGTTCCTCTCTCCCTCTCTCTCTCTCTCTCTCGTCTCTTGTCGTTTCACTGGTGCTGCCTTCAGGTGTCGTCGGGAAACGACGTGATTCAGAGATTATTTTAAAAAAACCGCAGGAATTCCGTGTGAATTCTATATAAATACTTTTAATATAAGAGGGGATTTTTTGTTTGGTTTCTTTGTTTGGTTTTCTCACTTACATACTCACTGACTGCAAGATGGGAAGTGTATTGCGAGGTAATGGGAGTGGTAATAGGAGGAGCACGTTCATCATGTAGGGACACTGTTGTGATCTGCAGTGATCAGTCAATTCATTGTTTAGTAGAAAAAAAGCCATCTGAAGACACTTTTGGACATGTTCTCTGTTTTCTAATATTTTTAATGCTTCTAAATTGAGTTAAATTGCTCATGTAAAGTTTCCTTTATATTGCTTTCTCACTTCGTTTTCCTTTAAGTTTCTCTTTTTCCCTGCAGCTGCACTTTGTTTCTGTCACTGTGCTGCTGTAACATCCGGAATTTCCAATCTGCAGATACATAAAGGATGAACTTTTCTCATTTTACAGACTAACTGATTAAAAACGGGATAATTAGTTACAGTGCTGGTCGTTAACAGGTTTTTCTCTTGTAAATAACAGATCCATGTGCAACACATGGTGGATATTGTGTTTATATATGACAGAATATTTGGATATATACTGTCGCTTTAGTTGGAGAAATCTGATAATGAAATTGATTGGGACCCATGCCCGCTCCATTTCCCATAATTCACTCATCTTTGAGGAAGTGCTCTGGGTAAAGACTCACGTAGATGGTCTTGTGATTAAACACATGAGTTCTTTATGTCAGAGATAGCAGCTGTCCTCCCCCAGCGTAACAACAATACGGGCTCTTCTGATCAAACTCGTGCGACATGACGGAGCTGCTGGAAGCACCTGAACGCACCGCGGAGTGGAAAGAAGCCCCGCGCGTGTGTGTGTGTGTGTGTGTGTGCGCACGCGCGCGCGTGAGTGTGTGTGTGAAACAAACGAGAACGAGATCGAGGGCGAAAAAAAGGAGAAGCAGAAAAGTTTGTCCCCGCGGTGTCGTCCCTGTCACTGAGGCTCAGTCCGCACACAGATCACTGAGCCTTTGTTTCATTTATGTCTCCATCGCTTCCTATCAACAGGAGCAGCTGCTGCGCGTGCCTGTGTGTGTGTGTGCGCGCGCGTGTTTAGTCCAAACTGTCCACCTCCAGCATACATGCGCAATCGGTTAAAAAAACACACAGAGACATGTTGGTGCTATCTGTGATCGGACTGCATACTTTTACCCACATGCCCCCATTCTGGTAGTCACCTGTGTGTGTGTGTGTGTGTGTGTAAAAGATATTGGAGTTAAAGAGCACGTCATTAACTGTCTTTGCCCCCCCCCCCCCCCATGCAGCAGAGCAGCACTATTGTGTCCCTTTACCACACCAGCAGGCTCACATCCTGTAGGTGCATCATCATTTAGAGATGGGGGGGGGGGTACATGCACAGACCCCCCCATCACACACACACACACACACACACACACGACCCCTCCTCCCTTTATACTCCACCCTCGCCACATGTTTCCGCACCCCCCCCCAAACACACACATTCACACACACACACACACACACTCACAGCATGCAGATGAGTTGTGAGAGCTCGACTTGGCGCAGCAGAGATTGAAAGAAGAAGAAGAAGAAGAGAAAAAACCCAGCAGAGGTCTTCCAGCGGTTTCACATCCTCATACTAAATACTGACAGTGAAGCCGGGCCGGCACCTGTGCCTTGCTCAGTGGCAGTTGTCTATTATGTAGGACACCACTTCCTAATATGGACCCCCCTCCTCCTCTCTCCACCTCCTCCCTCCCTCCCTCCCTAACGTCCACCTCCACCCTGCCTGTCTGCCTCCCTGTGAATAAAACTATCTTTCAAAAAAAAAAAAAGAAACAAAGAAAGAAAGACAGAGATGAGGAGAAACTCTTCCTCCTTCTCCCGGATGTGTTCTCCACCGATCTGCCCTTAAAATAAAAGATTCATGTATTTCACTCACACTTTTATTGTTGCTGTGATGTAAAGCGTGTCGTTCAAAAATAAAAAAGGGGAAAAAATAGTCAAGGAAGAGATGAGTGTGTGTGTGTGTGAGAGAAAGAGAGAGCTGGTGGAAAGTTTGCTCAGCCTCAGGGATGTCGGTGTCAGTCCATTCCTACATTTCGCATCCGAGGAGCAGACTTTAGAGGCTGACACCAAGTGTGAGGAGTCGCAACTCTCATTTAACTGCTGCAAGTTGCGCCTATGAGAAGTGGACATTATTTTTATTATTATCATTATCATCATTATATCTCACACACATTCACCTCGCGGTGATCGCCGACGGCACACACACACACACACACACACTCACTTAGATTAAATCAAGCACTTCAACCTTCCCTGCCTGTAACCTATTTATAAATCAAGATCAGACAATCGCCTTCCACCTCCATCCCATCCAGAGCCCACGAGCTGCTCGGCTGGGCTGTGTGTGCGAATACGAGAAGGAGAGACAGAGAGAGAGGGAGAGAGAGAGGAAGAGATGTGCGTACCTGTTTTATCCCAAAGAATAATCCAGGGTGACTTGAAGAAGCGCAGACAAACCTAAAGGTGAAAGCATGCTCTTTGCAGTGTATGCTGAAGTGCATGATTGAGTAGGGCGAGTCCATTCTGTTCCGCGGAGGGGGGAGTTGGCAGGGATTCATCTCCGCGATTGTGTAAGCATAGGCGATAGTTTTAGTTTGTAAATGTAATATATGACCTTTATTCTATAATATTCTTACAATAAAAGTAATATAAAAAATAACTCCCTTTTGCCTCCGTTGGTGTTTTGATAATTTCCTGACGCCCCTTTTCCGCGCGCGCATGGTTCGCCCCGCATTAAATGGAACTATCTGCTATTGTCTCATCAGCGAAAAGTTGTTGATACTGCGAAGGACTCGCGGAAAGTGCGCAAAGAGTGTGAGGCCAGCTATCTCTCCCCTCATTCAGACCCGTGCTCGGAGTCTGAGCGATGTCAGCGGCAGAGAGAGGGACACAATCAGAGGTGGTGATGTAATTTCAACTCTCTGCCCCATCCAGTGTCATTATTCAGACGAACGAGGAGTCATCACCCTGTTGCGACACACACACACACACAGCTGTTTGCGAGGAGCCCGAATACTGCATGAGGTGCTGCAGCCAGAACAGATCTTGTCTTGATGGCATTCACTTCCCAGAAAAGTGCGAAAGAAATAAAGTCTGAATAACTTGGTTGACTGGTTAAGGCTGTGAAAACTCACTTCCTCTCTTTGACACAGACATGCTTCATGCGTGGATCAATTGTTACATTGTTCTGCCAGTATATTGTCTCATTCTGGGATGTTTGAGACTGTTACTTTTGTTTCAGGTGGAAAAGTCCAGAAAGAATAAATGAAAGAATGAAACTGCATCAAACATGCGTCTTACTTTTACCACTGGAGTTTCCTCTGTAAATATATTCAGACAATAGGTCTACTAATTATATCATTGTATGATATACTATAAGAAATACCTCCCATAGAGAAAAATGTACTTTTCACTTTTGTCTTTCACTTTGATGCTGTTGGAGCGCGTGGTTAAAGCCCAACTGCTTTATTTTCAGTCAAGCAGGTTCCCAATCCTGTTCTGCACGCACTCTTTGACGATGACAAACAAAATAACACAGCAACAGTTTGAGGTCAATCTATGCTCTAAAGTCCATTACATAATAGCTACAGCTCCTGAGCTGTCAGATATGCTACCCCTAGTTGCAGCTCTAATATCACTTCACCTGCAGACCACTCCATATGCCTGAAATGAGTTGATTAATCAGGTCCTGTCTACTCAAGCCAAGTAAAGAAAAGAAGGGTTAAAATGAACTCCCTTGCAGAACTGGAAAATCTAGAAAAGCGTGGAAAATAAATGTGATGGCCCAGCGATGTAGAAATGTTTGAACAAATGTGGTTGCTATTAAATCTGATCACTCATTTCATATAATGCCTTTTGTGGTTGTTGTCACTGGTTACTCGTCACTGTCGGCACATATCAAGCCCACACCCCCAAAACCTACACATTTTTCTAACACGTAAAGACAGCGCGATTATACAGATCCCGTCAATACCTCTGTTAAAATGTACTCCAGCTTATTGTACGCTGAAGTCATGTGTAATAACTGTCACTCCATGGTGTTGTTGTGGGTGTTGTGCAGAGGTCAGGCTTGTTTGCTCAGCATGCGTGCAGTGAGAGGGAGCCATGTTGCTGACTGCTGATGCACCAGCGAGTTAAGACGCACAGACATCTTATCAGCGACAAGCCCCTGAATTGTAAAGGCAGACACAGGGTTTTATACACGCAGCTCCATGGGGGCTCCTTGAGCATCGCCACACATACACTGAAAGACACACACACACATACATATATGAGTATCATAAGCCCTAAAATGCATCGTTACTCCCTCAAATACAAAGTCTACTAATGTCCAAACAGACCCATGTGTGTGTTACATGCACGTACATATGGAAATGCTAGACTGTGAAGTAAGTCATTATGTCCCCAGTGAAATATGATCCACTCAGCTGTGCACATAAGAAACACACACATAAAAACACACTGATAGCCCCTCAAGCACACACGCACACACACACACACACATATCTACTAAAATGCAGTGGTGCATTCACAAAATGTGATACACTTGCACACATAAAACACGCATAGGCAACCACACATGTACACACACATGCATCTGGACTTCCTTACAGATACACACTAAGATACATGTTTCACATGCAACATCATTCCATGCTTTGAAAAATGCGATACTCCCACATGCAGACACGCACACACACACACACAACCTCACCGCACAACATTCATCTTTGCTGGTCATTATCACATGCATGGAAGAAAAATCTACTCACACCCATGAACATAATAACAAACACACGCACATTAGTGATACATAGTTATAACACAATGAATAGAGCCTCCCTGCTCTCTCTCTCTTTCTCTCCCTGTAGTGTGAGTCACTGTTCAGATACTTCCTGTTATAAGAGAGCAGTCTTTAAAACAGCCTCCCTCTCTCTCTCCATTCCTGCTTTCCAAGTCAGAGGGAATGTCAGGCCAAACACACACCAAGGTGTCCTCTCCCTCTCTCTCTTCTCTCTGAACCAGTCGGCAGAGAAGCTTGCCTGACGTCCGTCGAACGCCCTTCAGTCTGCAGGTCACCCACTCAGCATTTTAAAATCATACCTCAGTGAACCCTCACCTTTAAAAAGAGGTGTGTGTGTGTGTGTGTGTGGGGGGGGGGGGGGGCATGACTCTCCCCCTCCTTTCCCAGCGGTTCCTGCAAACAAACGACGTGTGCCTGCCTCTCCACACAGATCGGAAGAACACACTTCTGACCCCCCCCCCCCCCCCCCCCCCCCCCCCCTCCCCCCCCCCCCCCCCCCCCCCCTTTTTTTCTTTCTTCTTTCCCTTTTCCCCCCCTCCCCACGACCATCTACCTACTGTACCAGCGGTGCATGCAGACGAACGACGTGTGCATGCATCTGCACACTATTGCATGCATAGCTGCTTGTGCATGCGTAGCAGAGACAAATGCACACCTCGGGGCAGCTCTTATAATAGCTACCCGCGGTATCCAACACAATGATGAGCGCTGCTCCAGGCATCATGGATTTACATTACTGTATATAGATTTCTGTGCATTGTGTTAGCTGACTACAGGTTGTTTTGCGATGGAGAAAAACAAACAAGTTAAATGAAAATGGTGTTAATTTGAGGACCAGTGCCATAAGTAGCAAGCTTTGAGTAACTATTATAAGGCAATTCATTATCTATATCAATTCCTCATATTCTGCTTAACATACTGTATTTCCCTTTTTTAAATGTGTTATTCACTTTCATTCTGCCCATGATGTGTCCCACTTTTCTCAAATGCTTCAAGAAAGTTTATCCTCCCTCGTCTTAAAGCGGCACTGGTGTTCGGTACTAGGATACGCCGCTATCACAGGCTTTCTCCAGTGACTGACACCCTCAGCCCCCTTGTGCTCAATTAGCTCGTAGTGCATTAGCGACCGCATGCTAATTGTCAGCTGGCAAAGGAGTGCAAGGAGAACCCTCAAGGAGATACCTCAGGGAGTGTTGGAGGGGAGGGGGTGCAGGAAGGGATGGCGGGTGAGTGGATGGGAGGAGGGGGGGACGGGGGGTGGTGGGGGGTGCATTGTGCTTTGTTGCCTAACCAGCCCATGAGCAAATACAGTATCTCCGAGCAGCAGGAGGAAGCCCACGTCTTGACATACGACGTGAAAAATTTATGGGATATCACATTACCTCTTTTGAATAAGGCAAATAAACACCCTTTTTGGACTCTGATGCCACGCCTCTCTCAGTTCAGTTGAACAGAAAAGAATACAGCGTCAGAGTAAAAAAAAAAAAAGTGCTTTGTAGATGTGAAACAAATACATCTTATCCATGCATGTTCTTCTTCTGCACCCATTCTGTGCGAATACTCTGTGCTTTGTGCACATGCATGTGCACGTTATGTTATATGTCTCTGATGTTTCAGGGTGATGTTTCAAAAGGGACAAAGGTTTTCTGAGTGAACGCACATGGCTTTGAATTTCGACGGACTGGGCTCTTTTTGCGTCTTTGTCGTTAACAGGAAGAAGTGCTGCTCTCCCGCACTTTCACTCTCTAGCTCTCGTTCTCTTGTATCTTGTTGACTCAATCTGAAACAGCTTTTGGATCTCATCTATTTCCTGGTTTTACACTGCACCCCTCCTCTCCTCTTTAAAATTTGTTCACATCTCTCTCATTTCCCCCCACACGCCCTCTCTCCTCTCCTCTTTCCTCCTCTTCTCTTTCGACCACCTTTCCTTTCCATCTTATCAAATTCCATTGGGTGGGGAGGGGAAGTGAGGGGTGGATCCGCCCACATGAGTAATCATTCATGCTATTTTAGCGGCGTTGTTCTCAGCTGGGCCGCAACATCCACCTGCAAAAAATAATTAAAAAAAAAAAAAAAACAGAAAGAAAGAAAGAAAACGCTCCCAATACAGAACAAATCTTGTTGCGTCACTGGATCAACATAAAGTCAGAGACATGAAAATGGCACTACATCACAGCACAAACATTGTTAAATCATGCTTATAATAGCTAATTCACCAGCAGCAGCAGGGAGGATGAAGATAAAGGTAAATGGCTGACTCCTGCTGTTGTTAGTTCTGGGTGTGTACAGTGTGTGTCTGTGTGTGGGGAGGGGCTGTTGAAAAGTCCTCTCAGTATAAAGGGAAGGTGACTGATTGAGAAGTCCCAGGTTGTGTTCTGTTGCTAATATAGTTATGTGGTGTAATCGTGCAGTAATAACATCATAATCCCATCTGGAATGAGAAACTGTGGACTGTGTGCTACAGTGATTGAGGCCATTTCCTGTGTGTGTGTGTGTGTGTGTGTGTGTGTGTGTGTGTGTGTGTGTGTGTGTGTCTGTGTGTGTGCATAAGAGACAGAGAGAAAGAGAGAGAGAGTGTGTGTGTCTGTGGCAGTGCATTTTAAGCAGCGGTGACTGCAGGAGGCAGCCTGATGGATACAGGATCATACTGCAGCGCTTACATTGTCTTCAGTCCTCCTCTTCTTCCACCTCCTCCTCCTCCTCCTCCTCCTTCACCCTCCCCTTCTGTCTGCCTGCCTCTCAGCAGAATTATCACTCTAAAAAAAACACACACACACTCACACGCACATACACACTAGCCATGAACACACACAGATACAGGAGCAAGTGCAGCCACATGCAGGCATATGCACATTCGCTGCATGAACACGTATGGGAAAACATGACACACATTGAAAAAGTGCACGAGCTGATTGCAGGAGAAGTGCACCCATGTAAATGCACACTCAAAAGGTAGCTGCATATTCCCTACAGCAAAAGTACTGCCCACCCCCCCTTTACATACAGTGCACATATACTCCCCGGCTCATTCAAAGGCAGCCATGCATGCACAGAGACAAGAGAGCAAACAATAAGACAACAGCCATCAGGGATACTCCGAGAATATCACAGCATGGGATTTCATCATCAAATCTTATGTCATTTCGTGAGTGTGTTGCAGGGCTCACATGAGGATCCTATGTCTGACTTACACAAGGCAAACAGGAAGTCGGGCAGGGAGGCTTTATTTTGCCGGTGACAGCCACCCTGTTCCACACAGCTTGTCACAGAGAGAAGGGAAGTGTCCACTGCTGCTCGTAGCCCTTTAATTCAAACACAGAGCCGGCTCTGTCTGTCCTCAGGTTCAAAAGACATCGAGAGGAGGGAGAGGGTGTTGGCAGTGTGTGTGTGTGTGTGTGTGTGTGTGTGTGTGTGTAGTAGGTGGGCAGGAAAAGGTACCTAAAGCTTGTGTATGTTGTGTACGTGCTGCTGCGTACGCCTGCCTGTGTATCAGCCTCGTCATATACACTGTCACGCACTGCAATCTGAAGCCACCTCTGTTGTGCTTTACATTGTGTCGCCTGCTGCGTTTGTAACAAATGGTGCTTGTACTCATGCATATATGGTGTCCAATGGCGCTAGCATGAAAGAACACTAGTATAACAAACATCCTTTTTACTGACTTCTCTAGTATCGCTTCCACTTTTCTCATCAGGTAATACAAACTTGTCATCATTTATGTGAGGACTATATTTTAGAAAGGATGCATATTTTATTACTTTTCTAGACATGTAATGGCTACCCTAACTCTAACTCTCACATGAGCACACATGAGATTAATCTATGCTCTGTTATTATTTTTTAAAATCCCTAAAAAATGTTTTTCAATACATGTTGTGTGCATTTAAGCAGGCTAATATTCTTTTAATCAAGTCAAGTTGCTGTTAACAGCACTAAAGTCACGCTGCATTTTAAAACACCTCCACAAGGACAGTGCTTGTGATGAAAGCTGTCATATTACCGTTCTGTTTATTTGTGTGATGATGTTGTAATTAACACGTTGCCCTGGACGTGTTGCCTGTTTGACATTGTGTCTGACATTGAATCTGGCGGTAGACAACCGCTCAGAGGCATGTGATGGGTATGCTGGCGAGAGGCTGGTCTAGACTCCAGGCGACACACCATATGATATTGATTATCTTTTGTTTGGCTATCTCTGCAGCTCCTTGCCCTGAAGGACTTAACTCACATTATTGTCTGGCATGAGGCTCTATTACTCCAATTTAGCGAGCTCTCCAACCAGCGGTGAATGTGCTGCTGTTGAGATGTGTCTGTGAGATCCCATAATGAGGCGGCGAAACATTTCAGTTTTAGTTCAACTTTTTTAGGAGAAATAATCTTAATGGGTTGAGTTTACTGCATTACTGCGTCAGGAAATCTCAGTTCTTGGGATCATAAAAACAAATGGAAATTTGACTAACACAGCAGACCCCGTGAAAACAATAAGAAAAACAAAATATCAAAAATATATAAATTACATTACCTCTTCAAAATATAACATATACTTTCATAAGCTTTAGGTAAATAACTCATAAGTTCAGACTAGGCTTTGAAAAATAATACATGTTCTTTCTTACTCTACTGTTTCTTTTCCTGTGCTGCTTCGGTCCTTATTCGGAGAATTATGAGGCTTTCAGATATACTGTTTGCTGTTTGGTTTGGCATCTGCTGTAATGCTTAAAAATACGTGAAGGCAGTGCATCAGATTTAGCACAGAAGCACAAGTGTTCAAAAAAGCTTTATCTAGATCTGTAAGCTCTCTAGAGTTTGATCACATCATATGGTGTAAAGGTTCAACAGGCCCACGCATAACTGTATTGATTCAATACAACACCCTATAAATGAGGATATGTGTGAACATGTGTTTTGGTGAGAATCAGAGGTGCTGACAGTGAGGCGGCGATGTCACTTAGATCGGCGGTTTTCAAGTTTTGTATTTGTTTTTTTTCAGGCGACCCATTTTCTGTGAAAAACTCTGTGCTGGGCCCCGAGGTCACACAAAACATGTTTTTTTTTATGTGGTGAAGCAATTTTACTCTCATGTGCATATACAGGAACTTTTAGGTTTGAAGTTCATTTCACGAATATTTCCGCACCTTGAAACTGTTGACAACAACCTTGAACGCTAAAGAAAGATTCTGGATACTGACCTGCTGCTCTTCTTTACCATGCTAACAAAGCTCTGACAATTACTTTACATACTGCAGATTCCTCTCTGTTGTCACAATTGGGTTTCAGTGCTGTAGTTCATAAATCCACCCTGAGCTGTACAGTAACACCCTTTTCTTTTTCACCCGTATTTACCTTGGCAACAATTTGATGATCTATTGAGTTTTTTAAAAATAAAAGTTAAGGCTCCCTGACAACTATAACCCTGCATTATGCAATCTGTTGAAAACAAAAAATTAAAAACACCTAAACTATTAAAGCATTTGTGCTCATAGTGCAGAGTGATGTTTGATTTAAAACAAACTACTAAGATGTCGAGCGAATATGAGAATTTGCCGGATTAGAGCAGGTTCTAGTTTTTTTTGTTGACATTTCAAAAGTACCTGGAAAAAAAAAGCTTTCAGCAAACACACTGACATGAGTACGTTCGGGTGACTCCCTGTGTCGCTGTTTCAGTTTATCGCACAGCACTAATGACAGACCATGAAACATGATTTCAGCTGGAGAAGCTATAGAGTTCAGGCCCCGTATTACCTGCTTTGCAAACACTTAGAAAATCTGAAATAGTAAAACCCACTCACCTAACCCTCGCCTCAAACACTCTCACTCACTCACAATCGTACCCACCCCCACACTCCCTTCCCTGTTACTACTAAAAAGTTGAAAATGATATTGCCATTACAACCAGAAGTAGTGTTACTGCTGCTGTTACTGCTATTACCGCTGTTCAAAGTGACAGCAGTAGCGGTTGTTCAGGTTTACCCTGTCCACACAAACAGGGTATGTGATGTGACATCATCAGGGTTATTTTCTCAGGCTTGAAATTGAGAGACGAGCCACAAAAGATGATCCCACTGTTTTCACATAAATGTCACACCAGCTAACTAGTAGCAGTGAAGTGATCTGAGAGTAAATGTGTAAGATGATGCTACTTATGCTATTCAATTTTTTCATTCAGTACAAGAGGTATTCAATCTTAAGATCTCTTTGTAAAGAAAAGATCCATCAAATCGCCTGCTACCTCGCTGAGCTCATGCCTAAGTGAGAAATTCTGCATGTTTCTCAGACTACAGATTGGTCGCTGGTCCTCAGAAAGAAGTCGTATGTGTAAAAAAGGAACAGACTTAGCTCATCCCTACTTGCTATGAATACAGGAGTGAAATATGTTGTGGTGAAGCCCTTTTCACGTGTGGTGTGAGAAAGAGCGCATGCAAGCTGTCATTCCAACCAAGACATACTGTAACGTGATTTCAGTTATTAGCTGCTCTCTAGCTGGGGGACTTAATCTCCCGCCGTGCTCTAGTTGTTGGTTAGAAACCTGCACGCATGGCTTGTCTGATTTTTCTCCACACTGCGAAACATTCATCATACGCGAGTAAGATGAATTGAACAGTCTGCGAACATCTGAAATGACACAGAGCCTCGGCCCCGTTCTCTCACACTCACACCTAGTTTGCATTTACCAGCTTTATGGTAAATAAGATACACTCACCTCGGAGTTGGGACACATTTATCTGCAGTTGTGAAACTTAACAAATAGTTGTTTTGCAGCACACAAAACACAGACCACTTGAGTTGCCCTCCACTTATCTTGATCTTGCTAATTATATCCGAGGCGTGTGTGTGTGTTGGTTTGTGCCTGTGTACGCAACTGTGTGTTTGACTTTCCTACTTATGCCACAGACAGCTGTTGTTTGTATTGCCCCAAGTGCTCTACCCGACTTTGTAATTAGCCCTATCTGTGTTTTACTCTCCTGAAATGATGAGTGTGTGTGTGTGTGTGCGCGCATGGTGGTGGAGGGGGGGTACGTGCCACCATCCCAATTCACAGCACCCTACCCACCCCCAATCCCTTCTGCAAAGTAGAGTCTAAAACACTCACTCACACACACTCACACACACACACAGCTCTAGCCAGTAACAATAGCTCCAACACAGAAGCCATGTTCAAAACAGCTGACATTGAAAAGTGTTAGTTTATGACCTCATTCCAAAAGAATTGAGGGCATATGGAGTGCCTGTTTGCATGTGGATCACACTGAAACGATATTTATCAAAATCTACCGGCATATCAGAACTGCTTACACACACACAGAAACCTGTTGCACCAAGCAGCAAACCTGCCAACAAAACCTCTTAAATGAACGCAAGGCGATAAGGTCACATGAATCATGTTAAATGAGGGTGCTTTTCATCATCTCGGGCACTCGAATATTAAAGTTTAAGTAAAAAAAACACAGGTCTCATATAGGAAGGTGAAGGAGGAAATCATGGCAAGGCATGCGTTTTTTTTTCTAGTGAGAGGGGGGATGGGTGGCTTTTTAGATTGTCCCTCCTCCCTCTTCCTCTGTCTTTTTTTCCTCTTCCCTCTCATCTTTGTTCAAGGGCTGCTCGGCTAAAACAAGCACGCTGAATGAAAGTCATAATAAATGAGGCAAAAAGTGGTCAAGGGGAAGAAAAAAAAAGTTGGCAAGACATTGTCACCGACTGGGAGCTGGTGTGTTTACTTGAGATATTGTATATTATTATTGTGTGGCGGTGGTGGTGGTGGTGGTGTGTGTGTGCTTGTGCGTTCATGTGTGTGAGAGAGTGAAAGAATATGTTTGTGTGCTCACATGGGAATGAGTGGGTGTGGTGTCAGGGGAGTTGCAGAAAAGTGAACAGAAATGAATTGAATAAGCACACTTATCTCCATCCTATTTAACTTACTTGGAATATTCATACATTTTAAATAGAAATCAAAAGCAAAACTTTTACTGCTTTGTTGCAACACTTCATCATTCATACTGTTTTATATTCATTTTCCATCTATGAATAATAAATTTAAAAAAAACTTGGGAAGACATTTATCATCCTCATTGTCACAGTTTCCCTTTTTTTCTCTCTCTCTTCTTCCTTTCATCACACACACAACAAGTGGCTCTGGTGTATCTCCTGCTTTAATGACCGCAGATGACGCACAAACGTGTCTTCCGAGTCCATCTATATGCTGTGGGTAGGCAGGGACACACAAAGCTCCTTTACTGAAAACTCCCCTCGCTCTCTCCCGCTCCCTCACAAAGCCTGCGTGCCACTCATTTGTAAATCACTTAAAAGCATGACAAATGTGCATTGGAAGTTTCAGAGCGTCCCTCTTGAAAGCGCGTGTGAGTCTTTCATTCACACCCTTTCCCCCCTAATACACAGCTGTATTGTACTACCCAGATATATAGCTTGGCGTTTGGACGCACCGGCCTGCATGTGGAGCAGAAATATTTACTGTAATGAAAAGGCAATTTGCGAGTGCAAGTTAGTTATCTTTTGTTTTCTCCTTTGCATTCGGCGAGAATAATGAGATATGTTTAAAGAGGCTGCTGGCAGGTCCGCGTAATTTGGCTGATTGCGTTGAGCGTTTCTGGTGGCCCGACAGAAAGGAGTTTTGTAGTTGTGAAATGATTTGAGAGCAGGGAGAATGTTAGACTCAAATCCAAAACAAAGGAGTCTTGTCCACAACACTAATCCTACAGGAACATTTGTGCCGTAGACTGGGAATTACTGTGTATTTCAATCATGTGATGGGCCATCAAGCAAGGGGTGGGGGGTGGGTGGGTGTTTTTTGGGGGTCTGAATATAGTCTAAGCTGGTGAGCAATGGAGAGGTATTTATATTGCCACAACAGCATTTTAATATGAAGGTTCTGAATGTAACATACTGTGTTACAGCATGTAACACATCTCATTTATACAAGAATGTGGGGGAAGCAGAGGGGAGGGGTACCATATTTGCAGCAGTGTTTTCAAAAAGTCTGGGTCACGATGCACCAGTGGGAAGATTTTTGAACCAGACACGAAGGGGTCACTAATAAAACAAGAATGTAACCAACATTAAGTGGATTATATTCACTGCAGTGTTTCCTGGACAGTAAAGACACTTACAATTTCAATTGTAGCTCCGCAGTGAAAAAAAAAAATCTAAAAGTTCTTCAGAGCTGCACCACTATAGCTCAGTCCCAAAAATCTATTATCAAGAGGTGGAAAAGTTCTGGATCACAAGTTTAAAATATGCGTAGAGAGAACACTCGCAGAAGACAATAATTTTTACCTGCACTTGGATTATTTTTGGTGTAACACTGGTTCAAGGAGTGCGTCAAATGTGAGAAAGCTGGAGTTTAAATGTTCTCACTATCTTCAGTAAACTCTCGCTTATATGCAACGTTATGTAAATTTAGGATTCAGAAACTAGCAACAAAAGAATCTAGACAGAACATTTCATTAAATTGGGATTGAGAGCTGATGCTGACTTTTAGTCTCTGGTCTGTAGATTCACGGCTTCTGAAAACACAGTTTCAATCCTCACAATTAGAGAAGGACTTTCAGTATCATCTATGCAAAATCTTAAACTGTCAGCTTAACTTTTATTTCATAAAAGCCATACGTGGTGGAAAGCAACTAAGTACTGTATTTTCAGCCCTTGTAATTTACTTGGGTATTTCTATTTTATGCTAGATTATACTTTTAAAAGGAAATACTGTACTTTTTACTCGCCTACATTAATTTTTCAGATGTAGTTAGTAGTTACAAATTAAGGAAGACAATATGAAAGGTGAAACCAGAAGTTTCCAGCCCTTTCGCCTTGTGACCTCTTCTATAAAAGCACAGTCTAGCTGGAGTTGTAACATTTGTTTGCAGTTCCATCGAAGAGAGAATTTTTAAACTTTTAACATGATTTCATTGAACTAATTGTGTAATGCTCAAAGAGAGAAAATGATCTCTGAAAAAGAGTAAACTTCTGAAAAGGAGATCTAAATGTGAATAGTTGAATAAACTTTTTTTCTTATTTTCCACTCATTAATCATCAGAATCAACAACCCCCTATTGCTAAATTCATAAAGTAGCTACATCTTGCAGTTTGTTAACATCCATATTAACAATAATCAATAGATGACAAAAGATCAATCACAGAAACCATTTAAAGATAGACTCATTTACTTCTAATACTTTAGGTACAATTTGCTAATGATATGCTTGTGTAGTTTTCCAGTAAGTAAGACTCTGTATTTTTTCCACCACCGTCCAAACCAAACAAAGTGTGATGGCCTGTAGTTCACATCTCGGAGAGCTCTTGCATTGCTTTTGACAACATTTTCAACAGTTTTACCACTGGCTGGTAGACAAGTCTTGTAAATGTAATTATATGATTAAAAATATGTAACCATCCCCTTTCTCAACAATGCTGGCTGTCAGCATTGATGGGATGTATGACTGCCTGCTTACAGACTAGACAGTTATTACAGACATGAGACGAGACTTCGGTGCCAGTCCTCACGTCACAGACTGTGAGACAGCGGGCGGGTCGACCAATGGGTGAAGCTCCTGAAAGGCTGGACTTACCATTTAAGGTTTGAGCCACTGGGGGTCTATCATCTGCGCTCTGTGTTTTATTGTGAGTAGTCTTGAAAGTTGCCACATTCACAGGAAGTTATGGTTTACTGTCAAAACTGCTGTTGTAACGCCTTTCTGAGATACTGTCATGTTGGAATGATTCCCACAGTTTTCAGTGCTTGGCATTGCCAAAAGGGAGAGAAACAAGGAAAACCTATGTTACCAGTCAATAAGCAACACAGTTATGAGCCTGGTTATATATCACTGTGCTAACCCATTTTAATATTTCTTTATCCATCACCTGTCTATGACCATGATTGAATTACAGCTCTTGCAGTTTGTTTTTATATTGAGGGATTTGAAAAAAACGTGTGAAATAATAACAGAATGTGCTGTTTTGCCGACAAACCTGCTGCTAAGCAATTGTTGCCATCCTCACATAGAAACCCTGACAAAAGTGTAACACACTGCCCGTGGAGGAATCACGCTGTACAGCTGTTAACTCCTGTATGAAACTCCCTGAGCACATGAGGTGTGCTTGTTGTTCTCATGAGCCATAAGATACAGGAGGGAAGTCCGTGGCGACACTTTCACTTCACCTTTTCTAGCGTTATCTGTATCTTAATGAGACATTCAAACGGCCAGTGTCAATGGTTAACGTGTAAAATGAGCCACTTCTCCTTGACATCGGCCTGCAGGCTGACTGGGAAATAAGAGATCATTTGGCCAGATCCATAAACTGTTTGAAGGGGAGCGGCGCCTCTCACGCTATACACCTGACAATTCAAATGGATGGGACTATCACATCTTCATGATTCACCCATAAATATGCTGTGATGAAAAATTAATGAGGTGTACTTTGTCAAACGGGTAAATTATTTATCCCCTGCACAAGATTTCAACACCTCCACTGAGCGTCTGGTCACTGGGACTGTTATGTATTCTGCTTCTCCGCCACGCATGCACTGAAAAGGATTTCACAACACATCAAAGTTTTCAGCTCTTGTCCTCGGCTCCCTTTATTCCTGCACGCTGGCCTCTTTGTCCCCCACACACACACACATAATGCACATGTACGCACCTCTGCTCCCACACCCCCACCACCACCTCCCATCCACCCTTGTGTCTTTGTATGAGACCCCCGCCTCATCCCCATTGTCATGTTAATTACCTGTTTGCTCTGTTTTGCAGGAGCCCACCATCCATCAAAGCGTCTCCCAGCTTTTCATCTCACACAGTGCATCGCTACCTGTAATTAGGTTTTGGGCAAAGGAGAAGATGGATTTTGTTAGCGCCCTGCAGAGGGAAAAGAAGACATTAGGAAGTCTCCATGGCTGTTCTGGGACCAGCCTTTAATGGTGTCTAATTGATCTGAGCTGTCATGGGGCCACGGCTTCATGTGGTAGGAAGCTGATTATCCTTATGTGTCATCCTCGGTGCATAAGCATTAGCTCAGCACTCTGGCTTTTACAGTCCGATAAGGTGGGAGCGTGAGTGTGTGTGTACGTGCGTGCATACAGGTGTACACGTGTGTGTGCGCGCCCACGATTATGTGCATCTGTGTGGGCAAAAATAACAACAAATTCCATATACTCTGCATCTGTGTGACTAAAAGGTGGGGGTGGGATCCTGTTTGTGCTTATGCCTATATGTGCATTTGTGCAGTCACAGATTAGTGTGCACTGTATTGCTGTGCGTAAAGAGTGGTCACACTTACATGTATGTATGTTGGTGGGAGGGGGGTATAAATGTGCATGTTCGTATTTATAGCGGCTGAGTAGAGGCTGGGCTGCGGTCAGAATAATTTAACATCCAGATGTGCGGAAGCTTGAGGGAAATCGATGCAGGCGATGGCTCCCAAGCAGGTGATGAGCATGCTGTCGTAATGCAGTGAGGATGGAGGGGGATTAATATTTAACAGTGATCTGGACCCAACAGATGGCCGTTGATAAAAACGTTGAGGAGTGTGAGGATGAATTTACATCAAGGCCAGGTAACCGCAGCAAACAAGTAATATAGTAATCAAACAATGTTTAATTAGAGGATGATAGCATCTTTTTGCAGCACTCTACATTAAGGCCTGCAAATTACTGTGTCATTATTTATTGTGTAAAGGAGATCAATGAAATACTTTTGGGCACTCATATATGAGTATATGGAAGAACACAAACGGTTAGGGAATGAGGGGTCTGAACAGTTTTCTATATAAGAGGGACTTAAATTAATTACATTGTAAATAATTCTAAACCAACAAATTTCTTTTTTGTCAACAAAGTTTGGCTCCTTTTCAAAAGACAGTTCTTCTGAAAGGGCCTATAAACCACGTCTAATTCCCGTTCATACCGTGTAATTATTCACCATGTGCTGGGTAATTTAAAAAAGTACTTGCAATATGATTTAGTTGAGGTCTAAAGTGAGTGGCGTTTCTTCTCCTTCACTTGGACCTATACAGCAGGTGTCCAATGGACAGGATTAGATTGCATTAGTGATCAGATTACAAGCACGTAATCAGAATCATCTGTTAAGTGTCCCCAAATGACAGAACATATAAACATGAATCTATGAAAGCAGGGATTGTAATTTTTTTTCTTCTGTGTGTGTGTTTACTTCCTCGTGCCATGTACTGTGGGGATGTCCGTGGTGCTCTGCTGACCTTCAGCATGAAATGAAAAGCGTCTGATGCCTCTGGTGTGTTCGGAGGGGCTTTCTCTTTTCCGAAGATGGACAGCCATGCATTATTGATTACAAAACACTCCTGCAATGCTATTTCATCTTTCAGGCACAGCTGACTGTGAATGGGGCTTCATTTTAGAGCGCTTCAGATTTAGTTTGCATTGATGTGTGCACCTTTTCTGATTGGCTCCATGGTTTTGTTTGTGTAATGCTCAACTCCCTCCCCACTCCCAGCCCCCACGCACCCTCCCCCCGTGGCTCGTACTCTCTCACCTCCTTTCCTTTCCACCCAGTGGGAGGCTAAATGGTAGATATGCAGAAACAACTCCCTTATCTTCACATCCCTCTGCGCAGTACGCTGCCAGCGAATTGCACAAGACAAAAGACAAAGGTAGGCAGGGGCAAACCTACGTGGAACAATGGGAGGGTGAAATAAATCTAATGGTTATCACACCAACTCTGTCACCTCTTGCAAAATTTATTTGACTTCATTTTAAGCTTCACATCTGCATGCTGAGACACTTTATGTGCATATGAAAATTGAATACTATTAAATGTTTATACAAGGCATGTTGTAAAGTCTGTATGTTCTATGTTCACAGCACAATGCCATTTACACGTTTTATTTGTCCCCCTATTCTAATTGCATTAATATTGTCCTCTAATTTCCGTTTCACTATACTCTGCTTGTGTTACTTTGCACAATCTGCCTGCTGTTACTCATTGTAATTCATATTAATTCTAGTGCGTCAATTACTGACTGTGAGATGTTAAATATTCATTTGCTCACTTCTTATTTATATTCTATATTTTTTCTCTCTCCCTTTCATACAAATGAGGGTTACTGTGTTGTGTATGTGTATAATGTCTTACATTTTCACACACACACACACAAACACCACTAAAAATATCCTTCTTTTCTGCTCAAGAGCTTCTTTTCAGCAGCAGAGACCCAGCAGACCACAGTGTTGCTGAGCATGGCCTTACCTCCCCGGTCCCCCGTCGAGGGTGGTCACAGGGGAGGACGCCCATGGCGACCACGGCTGTCAGATGCTGTTTCCATGATGCCGAAGAATGATTGGTTTCATGGATCTGGACAGTGCTCTCTGACAGCGCAGGGGGACGCTCTGCCACACCTGGGAGAAGAAACAGTGGCAGGATGTGAAATGTTAGCGAACAAGGTCATTCTAAGGGTCATTTTAAGACCCGTCTCCCCCGCCATCGAGGAATTTACAGCCTCGTGCCACGTATGGAGAATATTGTGCCTGAATTTATCCTTTGTTTGAGACAGGAGGCTGACTTAGGCTTTGTCTGCCTCTGTGTGAGTTGGTGGTGAATCCGCAGACAACAATGTCCCGGTTTGAAAAGAGAAACATACAAGCCAAAATCAGTGAGGACACCCTTCGTGGTGTTTCTGTGAAGGGCCCAATGACACTAACTTGCAATTGAAGCTGCTTCTGATTACAGGGTAGTTTTTTTTTTTTTTTCACGAGACACCTCATCTGCAAAGTGCTGCAAACAAGCACCGCATTTTCAAGTCTGACTCATGTCTAGCCTAGTCTGTGGAAAAGCGCAGCCAGTATCATTGATGTCAGTGTTGTTGCTGAGGCTTGTTAGCATGAATGACAAGGCTACAGATGTGACTCAACAACGCCAGCTCCCTCACACTCTGTCTCTCTCTCAGCATGTTTTTCACAACATGAGTTTAGCATGTCTCCCAGAGAGGTGGGCTTCTTCCTGACAATCCCACTCCCAGAGCCCATGACAATTTTAATGATTGATCACTCTCCTCTTGACTGCGGTGTGAGGGAAGAGAGCAGACCACAGAGCAAAAACAAACAAAAAATGAAGGAAAGAAAGAAAGAGAGAGAGAGAGGATAGAGGGGCGTGGACAATCCCACAAGGTCAGGGTGATGTCCAGTCTTTTGTTTTCAGCGGTGAGATCAGTGGCCTGTGCAGCCGCGAGGGGACAGGCAGAGTATCTGGCGGCCTGGCAGGAACAGATGTTCTTACACAATGAACATGCACTTGGCTGGTTGCTTATTCACTAAAAGTCAAGGGGCCGACTTCCCCTTTTTTGGAAACAAAGAAAAATAAAGCAAAGAGTCACAGCTTTCCACCTGTAGGCCTTTATCAGGGACGAATGTTGCTGAGGTAATCAGGCTCACACGCAGCATGATTTACGTCCTGCTAAAGATACATCCATACAGCAGATGAGCAGCTATTTATGGGCATGATAATATGTTAAAGTTGCACATAATCCTAGTGTGTGTTTGTGTGTGTGCAGGAGTTTTCTATTTTTTTTTAAGAAGTCAAAAACTCAAAAAAAAAAAAAGAAAAAATCTGAGTAGCCCCATCTTCTCTGCTAAAACAAGGACCATGATACATTCTTCTTTCTTTTTATTCAAAACTGGACATAATGTGTCGGAGGATTTTTCCCCACCCTTTTCCTGTCAATTATTTACACAGTCACCAAACATTAACAGCTATTTAAGTGGTGGAATTACTGGAAATGTGACATGGAAAATTGTTTTTTTGCCAATGCAACCATGTGTACATTGATAATAGTGGGAACTCTAACTTGTGGTCCATCAGATGGAAATACAATTCCATCAGTTTTCCATTACCTCCTACTCATGTGTCACACTGTCAGTTTGTAAATGTTGTCCCAATGAGACAAACATCAAAACAAATTCCCAGACTTTTTTGGTCTTAAGAAGCACTACTAAAAAGTCTTGATATTCCACATGCGACATGACCAGATGGTACCCTGTGGGATTCATTTATATTCAATCACCATAATAATATAATCATTTAAGCAACACAAATAAATACAGTGTTTATGTTACATCTAAACTCTCTGGTTCTTTCTTTATTTCAACACACAGCTCTGCCTCCCCATGGTCTGTATTCCATATATAGGGTGCCTTTTTGTCTCAATTGAAAACATCAGTTCTCCTGAGTTCCTGTCATTGTCAGCGCATGAAAGAGATGTTATCAATACCTACACCGGATCATAAACACACAAGGACAAGCATTTAAAATGAGAAAACCACACTGTGTGCATTTCTGCGTGGGTGTGTGAGCTGCCTTTTGGTGGGAAGTTCAGTTTAAAGTATAAGGCAGGATATCCACCACATGGGTATACCAATTTGCCAGGAGCCGTCAATTCATAGCGGTCTAAATGAAATATGAGTGAAACACAGAGCCTTTCGGGCAGTTGAGACCAGTAACACCGTCCTAAACGGGGCTGTCAGCAGAGTCAGCTCTTTGGGATCTCCAGGATTATTGGCCCATAAATGACCAAAGCCATTCATAACTCATTGCCTCCCTCTGCTGGTGTTAATGGACAGTAAAGACGTTTTACAACGCGCCTTGTACCCCCTTGAAAAATCAATATGATATTGTCCCTGGCACTCAGTTGTGAGTGCAAAACTAACATATCACACTTTATGATATCTTTATGTCTGACACTGTGAGGAGACTTAAACTATGTCACGGGTGAGTTTATAGTCAGCTTATCAGACAGTATTTTATGGAATTTTTTATTTCCTACGGTATCAGTAATATTACAGTAATATCTCTACAGGTGCTTTATGTGTCACTGGCAATCAATACTGAGTTTCATACACTGCTGTGTTTTCTCTCTTATAGTAGCACCTGAACCTTCCAGTGATGTTCCTCTTGGGAATTACAGCATAGTACTTAATTACAGAGTTAATTTAATGCAATTACTATATTATTATTATAACATTCTTATATTTCTGACAGAAAATGTTAAGTTTTCCTGTGACATTTGTAATATCTCTCTCTTTTCATAAGGGTTGTTAAAGACAATGCCTCTTTATTGTGGTGTGTTGAATGGATGTGCATGGTCTTGATAATGTGTAAAGACCATTAAACAAGATCAATAGGATGTATGAATCACCCCTCCCCCTCCTTGCGTTTTTTAATGATATTTACCTTTTTTTTTCTTTACAGCCAATTTACTGTTGTAGGCTATTCGTGACTGCTCCAGGACTGCAAGGTCAAATTAACAATGGGCCCCTATTAATTGCAATGTTTACATTTGGTAAGGCTTTATCATTTAAGTTATTATATATGGTCTGTAGCAATGCATATTTCCAAATAATTTGCTATTTGTTAAAAGTTATAGTGCCACAAACCAGCAGACACACAAAACGCTATTTGGGGCCCTTGACAGTGTACCAACACTAGATTTAGCTCTAACTAATGTACTTACACTATTATCTGTATTCTATTTTGTTTTATAAGTTCTATTTTACACTGTTTATTTCTTTATTTTAGTTTAGATTATTTTTTTTTTGCTTGTGTATTTTTTCTCTCTAAATATTTTTGAGCATTGTTGTAGGGAGCCTGTCACTCCAGAATTTATTTACTCCAATTACTTGTTGTGCACATGACAATAACGTTTTGCGTCTTGAATCTTACAGTATAGAGCATATTTATATTTTAAGGAAGGGTCACAATAATGCAGCCACATCGTTTGAAAAAAAGGCGTATAACTACACTGGCCTCGACCATATACCGACATATCACAAACACTTAATTCATTAGTTATTCCTAATTACGGAGTAACTCCCTCCTCTGTTGTTTCCCCGCGTACCTGCACGTACAGCGCAGCCGACGGTAGATGTCTCCCTACTCCGTGCAGCTGCGCCTCTTCTCGGGCTGCGGCGCTCGTCCGCAGATGAGCCGAGTCGCCATTTTGAAAAGCAGGTCGTTCACAGCACACCCGCCCCGAGTACTGGAACTATGCCGCGGGGCCGGCCTCGCAAACTGAGAGTTAAAAGCAGCGACGAGACAGGTAACAAGCACCAAAACGCAACGAATAAAAAATACAGACCGTGGGCTGTCCAAATAAGCCGCTATTATTTGGGCAAACCCCTCTGTATCTTTTATAATAACACTTCAATGTGGTGTATATAGTCCCCGGATATAGTATTGCGGGTGGGCTTTGCTTTGTGCGGCGAAGGAGTGATTGAGGCGGAATGATATTAATAACATCTCGGTGCCTCTTCTTATTGGCTTCCAGTCTAAATTGGTGTCCGTGAGGAGAAGAACCGCGGCGCAGCGTCAACCCAGCCAACGTGCAGCTCTTTGTCCACTAAATCTTTGCTTTATTACTAATTCGTCGTTAGCTTGTTGTTGCTAACTAGCTGCCTCTGCTACCGTTAGCTCTGAGGCTAACGCGACAGAGCGCTGGCCATTGTTTTTGTGATGTTGCAAGTCCGTCCAGGTGCTGATGGACCAGCTGTGTGAGCGCGCGTGTGTGTGTGTGTGAGTGTGTGTGTGAGTGGTCAGGGCAAGCGGTCACATCCACCAAATTACATGACCTGCAGGTGTTTATATGTATATATTTTCTTCTGTTATCTTCATGCATGCAGTGTGTTAGCACGTTGGTGTCATAACGGCGCAGTATTTAGCGTGTTTATCGTGACACGGTAGTAAAGTTAAACGCTGCTCGGTGCCGCAGGTGGATGCTGTCTGACCACAAAACAGCGTCGTAATTTAGTTACACTGACATTAAACACTTCAAAACACAAGTCCCGTAAAGCAGTCAGTGTCCGAGCAGCGTGTGTGTGTGTGTGTGTGTGAGACAGCCAGGGTGGGCGTGTGGGAGTAAACTGTTGAACACCAACATCACACATGTACACACACACACACACACACACTATATGAATAAAGCCTCTTTTCTCCACATAACACTGGAAATGCTCCAGTGCCTTAAGACAAAGTGAAACCCAAATGATAAAACAACATCCCTCGTTGTTTTTATTATTTATAAATAAAATGAAACTTTATTTTACCCCCATCATGTTCACAGACCTTTAGAAATACAGTGAAGATTGTTATTTTAGTCCGTATTATTCTCTAAAGCTAATGTCCATCCTGACAGGGAAATAAAACGGAACTTTTAGAATATTTTAATAGTTAAATTTAATGATACTGGTGCTTGTAAAAATTCAAGTGGCTCAATTCAGACCTATTCCCCCCGTGAACCTTAAATAACAGCTCATATTCATTGTTGTATTGTACATTTACCCCAGGAAGAATAGTTTCCAAAGCAACAAATAACAAGGCTCCCAGTCTTGGCAGCAGCTGTAAAAGTGATGAAATGAAAAACCATCCCATGTCAGAATAGATTTTATTTGGGATGGGTGTGCTGAAACCATCAGATTTCACTTCATTCTCAATCTCCTTTAAGTGTCTACACCCCACTGAGAAAAACACTGACTTCATATGGATGCCAAGTCATAAAGTGTGTGTATCGTAATATGCCAGCACACCGTCACCTACCATTACTGTGAAATTCCCAAGAGAGGAGTCTCTCGTAAGATTGAGTGTAAATAAAAATACTCTTTGGGATGCAAATCTGTGGTTTTAGACTGAAGCATAAAGCCACTGAACACGACACCTGCTGTGTAATTGAAGAGGCTGAAATGCACTGTATCATATCTACTCCAGCTATTCTTGCCGGTAAAATATCCATTGAACAAAATTAGATATAGGAGACGCTGAAGTGTTCTCTCCTGTGCTTTTCATCAGACGCAGATGAAAGTAAGACGGAAAACTTCAACGATGGAGAGCTCAAGGACAAGAAGTGCACGATTTGCTCCCAAATCTTTACCACTGAGAGCCAGCTGCAGAAGCATCTCCGCGAACACGAGATCAACGATAAGGTGAGCTCAACGCGCAGAGGGGAGAAGGTTTCGACTTTGATTTGGAAAAAGTCAGACGAGCGCTCTTGCTTTCTCTCATCAGCACACGTATTTGTATACTTCGTACAACTCCACACATTCAGGTCTTGAATCTGGCCAATGTGATCACATCCATGTTCACTGGTAGCCGCCCAGTACGACCGCACTTCTACTACTGGCCTCCAAACAGCTCCACGTCAGCTCATTTAATGCAGATGGTCTCTCAGACTAAGTGCTTTTTGACTGTTTATTTAATGTCATTTCCAGTGAGACGTTCTGGATTTCAGCTTTTTGACCTTCAGCTTGCATGAGAAGGTTCCTATTTGGTGTGTCTAACAACCATGAAGTTCAGGGAGATGCTGTCATGTAGCTCCAAGCCAGGCAACACGTGATTTACCAGAGCGTTTGTCATAGTGCAGCTCCAGAGACATTATAGAGGAGCGAGGTGAAAGCAGTCAAATCCCTACTAGAGCAGTGAGCTGCACCTGTGAGGTAGCACACCTGTTGCGGATACCTTCACAAAGCAACAACAAACACTTAACACTTGGTGAGTAGAGGAAACTCTCCACCTGACTCCTCCACCTGAGTTTGGTACAGCTGAAGATCATAACTAACCTGCTGTAGTCAGCCACAACCTCCTAGCCTCAGGTTGGATTTGTGCCAAGCTGGAGGCTTAGCGTCAACGCTGGAGGTGTCCTGGATTTTTCAGCTCGGTAGATTTCCCACAATGTGGCGTTATAAAGCTGCCTTAGATGCCATTGTTTCTTTGTCGGCGCAAGTCTCAGCTTAGTCTGCCAGTCGCAATATTTGATGCCAGCTGCTTCCCAAGCTTCTGGACTCTTACCAGCAGCATGGAGGACTTTATCTTTCATTTATTTTACTAATACAGAACACATCTGAGCTTTCTTATGTAAAATGACATTAGAGCTACAACAATTTGGACTGCCACATGTTTTCATTTAGCATGGTGTTTACTAACACTGAAGCATCAGTTGAGTTGTTTGAAGGAACTGCTGCTGTAAAATGAGACCGGATGCTGATGTCTGTGCAAAAGCACATGTTCAATAAGAACTATTGCTGAAGTGCAAGGATACAGTTTGACTCCTGGATGAATGAAATCTGGAAGATCTTTTTGTAGTTGTGTGATTAAATGTATTTGATAAGTCTGAGTTCAGCATGTGTGAATGGCTGCTTTTATCTGTGCTGTGGTGATGCAAAGCTGTTATAGAGGAACTGTAGTTGAAGTTTTGCCACCTCACCCCTCGAGGCTGGGTCTCTTTTCTCTGCTATGCCCACTGACTTTTCTTAAATAGCACGGCAAATGTTACACCCCCGTCTCATCACTGATGTTGAATCACTGCTGCAATTTCCTTTGTGCAGTGTTTAGTTTCTCGGCCAATAATAGTAAATCTGCTTCACTGTTTTTTGTTTGAATTTCTACTCTACCCCCTTCCATTTTTTTTTACATAGATCATCCTAAAATACATTGCACAAACTCAAAAACATTCGCA
Organism: Amniataba percoides; assembly: GCA_037176925.1. Classification (NCBI taxonomy): domain Eukaryota; kingdom Metazoa; phylum Chordata; class Actinopteri; order Centrarchiformes; family Terapontidae; genus Amniataba; species Amniataba percoides. The sequence continues at coordinate 19,464,395 of JBAJHX010000036.1, forward strand.
TCCACACACAGGGTTCTGCTATCTGTTTGTCAGTGCTCTGTAGTGTATGATTGATCATGAGGTAAGATGCTGTGTGAAGGATGTTCCTGCACTCACAGAGGTGCACATACTCACAGGAGATAGGTCCCTCACTGCATGCTGTGAACAAGAACGTTGGAGTAAGGTCCCTCATGTGGTCTCTCTTAGCCAACTCTTCCAGCGCGAGACGGCGATAACAGGACCCTGATTCACTTTGTTTGCAGCTCACACCTGTAGTTGTGGGTCATTTCAATTTCAAGGCCACTATCTCCACTTACGTAGGTATTCTCTCCAGGCTGGGGAGCAGTAGCCTCGGGGTCTGCCACTGCGAGTAAGACTCACCGGCGTCAGCGTTGCTCTCGGCCTTCACCGCATTCAGAATGTAGTCCGAAATTAAGTCAGTCAGCTCCTCTAATAGAAATAGAATTTAATATTAGGGCCATTTCTGCCTCATGGGAAATCTTTTTTTTTATGTTGTCTGGTACTATTCTATACTTGTATATCACTGATATATTTCTGTCTCTTTCTATTCCTCCTTCTCTCTTAACCTGAGACACGAAAAAAGCAAAGATTATGTGCACATTAAACATGGTCTATGATTAGAGGAAAAAAGGATGCATTGTGTTTGAACACACCTGCTGCTTTGCAGATATTCCTCTGTGATTCTAAGGGACACTTGTTGTTAAGTAGGACGGGGGGAAAGCATTCCTGGCTCGCAGTAAAAGTGGTTACTTAAGTCTGTTAAGGTAGCACATTGATCGAGGTCCTGTAGGGACCATCTCTGTCTCCACCAAAGTGAGAATTAATGGCAGCAAAGACTGAATTGCAGGGAGAGTTGTCTGCGATCTTCTGCACTCACATTATTCATTCCTTTCTTCAACTTCTCTCCTCTCTCTCTCCCCCGCAGCCTCATCGATGTGACCAGTGCCCACAGACATTTAACGTGGAGTTCAACCTCACACTCCACAAATCCACACACACCACCTCCGACTTCACCTGCCCTGTTTGCAATAAAAAGTTCACCCGCATCGCCAGCCTCAAATCTCACATCATGCTACACGAGAAGGAGGAGGTTAGTGAGCTGAGCAATCAAACATAAAACAATTATTGAGTGTCATCTGTTACCCGTCAGGAAGAGCTTTATTTAGCTCCTTTTGTCTCCTCTTCCACCTCTGCTAGAATTTAATCTGTGTGGAGTGTGGAGATGAGTTCATTCTTCAGAGCCAGCTCTCTTTACACCTGGAGGATCACCGCAAGGAGCTGTCGGGCATCAAGGTTTACACCTGCAAGACCTGTGACAAGGAGTTCAAGACGTCTGCACACCTCAAAGAGCACATGAAGAGTCACATCAAGATGAGGTCAGACCGGGCCACACATGCTGATTTATTTCATTTGGTCGAATCTGCTTGAGGTTGAAAGGGAATCAAGACGCTATTAAAAAAAAACAAACTATTAGGATCTTGTCTGGGCAGTATATAGTTTAAAATCCATGGTTTTAAACTATGAATTGGCGGTGATGATATTTGGGGGTTTTGCTACCCACAATCAGTGTTTTACGTTACACATAATTTTATTTTCCTGCGAAAAAGAACAACAAGGAGGCAGTGTGTGTGTGGGCCATGGAGACGTCCAAAACAAGCGGTTAGATTATCAAGATTCTCTATCACTTTCCTGTAGGGCAGAGTTTTAGGTTTCATTGCAGAGTTCATAGAAGGAGGCTGATTATTTTAGGAACATTCTTGATTGCACATAAATAATTTTATCTGGTCGTTTTAGTGGTGAAAAGTATTCAGGCGCTTTGGTCAGGAATGGAGGTTCATCAAAATGTAATGAGAGCTGATATTTTCTAAAAGCTTTTATTGACTGTACAAAGACGTGCACAGTCTGCCGTGGCTGGAACAGAAAATTGGAGTTTTTGTGCACCCTCATTCATTTTTCATGAACTGAATGCACATGGCAGGCACTTTTTCATTAGCATAAATAAATGCCTAAATAATCCTGTACAAGGGCAACAAGCCCCCCAGTGCTGCATGCGTAAGCTTTATAGGCTATTACCGGTGGAAGGTAAACATCAGAGCCAAGGTGGAAAAAGAGCCTTGCAAGAACAGCAGTAGAAGCTGAAGCTTTGGAGGATATCATTACTGTATTTAATGCTTTTTCAATGCAAAACCTGTTCTTCTGGAAATTAAAGACATGGTTTGAGCTGAAACTTGAAACCAAATAATATCTGCTGCGGACATGCGAGGGGTCAAACAATAGCAAAAACAACCAACATAGTCAAGTACCATGATACATTATGTGCAAATAAAGCATGTAACTATGTACTGTGGCAAAAAACTCTGCAAAACAAATCTCCATTGTGTGCACTGTGAAACTGAGAATGGATTATATTATAAAGTAAATCTAGTGGAATCTCCAACTAGATGTTCATTTCACTTCATCCATAAACATAAGTATGAAACTAGTTTGAAGAGCTTGAATTTTGAAAGAAGAAAGGAGAAATGCTATTTCATTTTGGAATAAATGGTACAAAATTAAAATGAATCCAATGTCTTGAACAATTTATCTAACCTCTACCGTTACCTACAGCGCAATTTCTTTCAAAAGCAGGAAATGCAACAAAATGATTGTCTGTTATCGTCTGTGAATTCACAGTTTACAAAAAAACAACCTGACCTCTCTTTTTCACCTCCTTCCACAGGCCGCTCAACTCTAGCTCCAGAAACTACAAGAAAAACATTGATCGCAGCGGGTTCACAAACAGCTGCCATCACTGCGGCAAGGCTTTCAAAAAGCCCAGCCAGCTTGTTAGGCACATACGAATACACACAGGTGAGTGACAAGCGCAGGAGAGAGATGATATGTTCAGGCCACGTTGATCTAATGCACATTTAATGAAGCCTGCTCAGAGACCTGAAGTGGATGTTTGCTGAGGTGTGGGCAGGCTCTGTCACCAGGCTGTGAATTGAGGCGCCTCCCATTGCAGCGTTATAGGTTGTGGGCGCAGCAGGAGCCTCTGCAGGTGTGTGGGCCATGATGGCACAGAGTGGGCAGTTTGATTTGTTGACTTAAGTTTTTAATGGCCTCTAAGTTTTATTCTTGGCAGTATTATATAACTGTCTGGAGTTTGTCTTTCAAACTGGACTGACTCTAAATAAGTTTTACCTCAATTAAGTGACTCCACAACATTACACCACCAACTTCTTCGCAGTTTGCTGTGTTTTAACCCTCCTGTTTTTGAGGTAGTTTATTAATGAGCTGCCACACAGGCACGTGTGGTTAGACTTTTGATAAATCTGTTTAAATTCTAATATTTTTGTGTGTGGATGTGCGCTTGTTCTGCTGTCTGGCTTCAGGTAACTTAGCCAGCAGCTCCCACCCACATGTTGTTTACACATCACCCACATGTTAATTTGTTTGGCTGGCTGGCTGGTTGGATGACTAATGGCGGATGGAGTTGATGCCTCTGTGCTCCGAATCTCAAACAGCTCTTAAGCTGATGAGGTGAAGAGTCGCTTTGGGAGGCTACACACACACAAACACATGCACATTATGTCTTATTCTCTATCTGTGACGCACAGAAGAGTGGATAAGGGTATTTGAGTCATCTTTATTTAGGCCTGAAATCACACCAGAGACTGCCTTATGTTGGTTCAGTGGTGACAAAATTGTATAGTTCATCGGTGCAAAATGAGGTATTTTCATTTATCATTCATATTACAGGATGAATTGACTGAATGAAAAAACTGATTTAATGTATTTTGTAAAGGATTTTAAAAGCTGGAGGCAACCATTCTTTTCTGTTTGAATATATTAAATGGCTTAAATACACAAACAGACATGATGATGTGAGTAAGATGTGTGAAACAGGATTGTATTAGTATCGATCTGCAGCTGGCATCAAATATTGTGACTGACTGTCACCAGCCAAAAAAACCTGCTGAAGTAATGCAATTTTAACAAATTAGAGAGCAATGAGTGAGGATATCTTAAAGATGCCCGCAGTATGTACGCCCAGCCTGAAATGTTTCCTTTAGAGTGGAGAAGTTGCTGTTAAGTCAAGCGGTCATCAGTGTGTCCGCTGGACCTGCGTTTGACCTGGCCTCGTGCTTCCCTTTCAGGCGAGAGGCCCTACAAGTGCTCGCACTGCGGCAAAGCTTTCAACCAGAAGGTGGTGCTGCAGACTCACATGGTGAGACACACTGGAGAAAAACCTCACCTCTGCATGTTCTGCCCCGCTTCCTTCTCCCAGAAGGGGAACCTGCACTCCCACGTTCAGAGAGTTCATTCTGAGGTAGGCGCACACTTCCCCCTGTCCGAATGTGAAGTAATCAAACGCTCAGATTTACTACCTCAAAATTACTGTATCATAAATATGTGTGATGTGATGTGATGGCACCTCAGTGATCAGATAGCTGTGTGTTGTAGCAATAAAAGAAGCTACTAAACAACAAATAGTGCTATGATAAAAATTCTATATAAAAGTTTGGAGTTTTCCTCTACCTTCTCCCCATAGTTATTTTTCCATCCACATCCTGTGCAGGTTGTGGTTTGAATGAAGCAAAGGGCTTGCTGTCAGTGTTGCAGTGTTGGACGATGGAAAACGATGGAATCTAATTAATTTTAAAGTATTGGTACAAATTTGTTGTGACCAATGTGGCAAACAACCATTTGCGTCAGACATCCATCACTTGAATCTGCCCCAAATCCAATTGTGATGTAGCAGCAATTAGAAAGAAACCCTACTGATTTGTTTCCAGTGTAGTAATAACAGAGCTGACGTTCTGTGTCAGTTCTTTTCATTCTTGTCATCTTTTAGCTTTTGTCATCTGACAAAAACCATTTGTCCAGCAAGCAAAACATAATCCAAATGAAGCAGAATTTTGTTGTGTTTTGTGCATTTTGAGAATTTCTAGAAATACTATGCTCATCTTCGACAAGGTGGAGACTAATTGCTGAGGTTATATCACTTATATAACCTCAGTAATTGGTATTATATATTTTTGGATTAGTGAAAAAACACTATGTACTGTCATGGAGAGCACTACTCCATGTGGACAAAAAAGTTTTTTAAAGCCTTTCGGGGTTCCAGAAGGAGCTGTGTGAAGTCTGATAAATTTTCCTCCCAAGTTTTGTTACCAGACCTCTGTGGTCTGCTCCCAGTCTTTGCTCCGGGCTACAAGTTTGACGCCACGTGAGCCACGACTGGCATAGATTTTTTTTTTTAAAAAACGAAACTTGGACCAAACTGTTGGAAGTTGAGTTGCATTGTGGGTAATGTAGGTACCCGCTTATGGCATGGAAGATTAGTATGTTGAGTACAAAAGACCATCATGTCTCTGGTTCTTTTTGATCTTTGATCTGCTTCAAGTTGATCTAATTTTTTTCAAATAGTTTATTGTGAGTTGGATGGAGTTAAAAGTGGAACACATCCTTCCTCAGTGAGTTTAAGAAGAGCGTGATTTTCAGCCTTGATAATAAGTTTGATAGCTGTGAAGGTGTACAAATTTGTATGTACAAAATTGTCACAGTGTTTGGTTTCAGTTCACAAGGAAATTAGTTTAAAAAAAAATCAGTAAATGTGGCTAGTGATTTTGATTTGAAGTGATTGCTGATAGTCTAGCATCTGTTGTTTGATTGCAAATCTCCCTGTATGTATCAAGAGGAGAGAAAGGAATATACTAGTAAAAAAAAAGACTGCTAAATGGTTATGCATACATTTGATATGAAATTTCAGCCTCTCATCACAAATATCACGTACTAGACTCTTCATGCTGTCCACCAGGTTTTGTTAATTCAGTATCATTTCTTTTATTCCATCTGTTGTCCTAGATATTTTGGTTTCCTTTTTGTACATCTCTTTCGGTCACACACAAAATTGCCAGCCCTCCTTCCCGCTGCTTGTTACATTCAGTGCAGCAGCACACCTTGCCATATTGTTGTGTCAGAAAGGGAATGAGGTGAAATTGCAGCCCTTTTTTCCACATTTGCTTCCTCTCCTTTGTGCACGCTTCACAACAACCAATTTTAAAGAGCCCCCCTGATTTATCCATCCTAATTTAGCCCGGACTTGGGTCTCTAACGGCGCTCTGTCACTGTGGTCACTTCTTCTTAGTCCCAAACTGTGCCAGGTTGAGGCAGTTGTACACATCAGTGACTGATAATGAATTCTCCAGTGTGTGTGTGTGTGTGTGTGTGTGTCCTTTTTGTGGGGTTTGTTAACAGAGCTCATTAACGGATGGAGTGGTAGTGGTGGGAGTAGCTCCTAGTCAGTGATTGTTTCCAATAATGTGGCTACAGTCTGGGCTGGGTCAGCTTTCTGGCAACCTGATTGTGAAGCAGCACAATGGTGTCCATCACAGGAGGTGCACTGGGTCCCCATCAGTGGATGTGCCTCAGTATTCAGTGCTGGTGGGTTTTTAGCAAAAAGCTAATAAAGCCTTAAAATATAAAAGGGGCTTTGTGCTGGGACACCCAGGCTCCACACTGATTTGTTGGACTCCTGCCAGTTCCAGATGAAAGATGAATTGACCTACCACAGCTATATCTTCTGAAAATTTGATACATTCACACACAGCTGGAGAGAGCTGCTAGTCCTTAGTCCTTATAGAAAAGATCGGTGACTTCACATATCACCCTTCCTTCTTCGGTGGTATTTACTGTGTCCCAGTCAGTTTATTACATGAACATGCCATAAGTGAGTTCAAATAGTGTCATACATACTTAATAGTGACTGTATCCAGCATCCGTCGAGGCAACAGAACATTATTCAGCTAAATAAGTACCACATCATTTTTACCATTGCTATCTTGGCTTGACTGTTGTAGAATCACACATCATCCAGAATCTGACTGAAGTGAGGTGGCTAAGAGGAGGAGACTTTGTTATCATTATTTTGTGTTAAAGTTACAATCTTAGACTGAGCATGTGGCCCACTAATGAGAGCCTGCGGCGTTTGCAGTGTTTCAGTATTATAACTCGGGTGGCAACCTTCCCGGAAAAAATCACATGTTGCACTCATCAGTCGGTAGGATTGAGACACAAGAGTAGACTTTGCTTAAAGAAATTGAACAAATAGAGCCTCCAGGTCCCTTTGCCTCTCTCTCCACCGCACTCCAGCTCACCTCCAAAGCCTTCACCACCAAAGCCTTCACCTCTGTCTCATTCTTTCTTTTCAGCTTGTTTTTCTTCATGGCTCTTCTTTTGTTCACTTCACCTTGTGTGTAAGCTGCTGTTGACAAAAGAGGGATGTGCAGTTTTCTTATTGCATGGTTGTTCTGTAGTTGCTTGTCCTCTGTTGCATGTGCTCACTGAAGGTGAAGGTCACTCCCTCTATTCTGATTGGTTGTTTAGATCCAGGTGTGGTGGATTCTTGTCGAATAGCAGGTGGAGCCAGAGGAGGCTGTTTTTTTCACAGACTGTCTACTGTTGTCAGGATGTAGTGACAGTTTTAGTAAATGTGACTAAAAGCTTTTTCAAAGGTTACCTGTTTCAGCTGGAGCAGCATCTGTCTTCATCTTTTTAACACAATTTTCATTGAAAGTTTGACCCAAGTGAACGTTTTTTTCCTCAGTTGCTCTCATACTTAGAAAGTCTGTTACAACAGCATACACTGATGTACTTAGCTAGCTCTTTTGTGGATGGCATTCAGAAACCCTCTTCACCACAGCCTCTAATCTTGCATATAATTTGAGCTGCTTGTGAACCCACTTCACTTTTCTTTTTTTCTGTACAAATGACATTTTTCTTCTGTAAACAGGCAGCGTGTAAAGGTCAACCACTTAAACTCCACATTGTCACAGGGCAGTAAATAGAAAAGGATAGTATTCACATACTTATATTATATTGCTCAAAAGATAATTATATTAAAATCACACACAGGTAACAATCCCTCAGGCAGTGTAGGAAAAGTAAACCTCAGAGAACTGATCTGCAGTCTGTGGTTAAGACTCACCTTTAGAGAAATATACAGAATATAGTCATTTTCAGTACCAAGCTTAAACCTTTAATCATATACGATAAAAGACAGTGTTTCTCATGGGTCATGATACCTAAATTCACAATTACTACATAATTATCTGTACATATGTAATTAACACAAATTGACTTCTTGCTGTCTTATTTATACCTCTGAAAAAGAAACACCGGGAGCGAGTTCAGCTGCACAAACACGCTTCCTTTTTGTTTCTACAGTGTGGGCGTTTTAATGGTGTTTCTTTTTGAATTAATTGAGTCTGAATAAAAAGCCTCACATTTCATTCACTCCGATGAACAGTCAGACTGTGTTAATACTTTTGAGTATACATTTGACGGCTGGTTCTGCCACATCCATTACATTCCTGTCCAGATACACAAGATTTTCTGTAAGGGATTCACCTCCTGTTACACGTTGTCTTTATCTTTTTAACAAAATTTTGAGTGAAGGTTTGAACCACTCGAACAATGTTTTTTCCCTCAGTTGTTCTCATAGTTGTGTATTTCATGCTAAAAGCCTGCTGTGAGGACGGTTGATTGAATTATGCCTGGAAAGCCAAACAGCAGGACCATTTGAATAATGCATCTAATTTTCACAAGTGTTCTTCAGCTTTCCTCTTCCAGATAGAGTCCGTCTTTATCACTGACTGACTTTATGAATAAACTATGGTCAGGCGTTATTCGCAATAGATTTCATGAGCAGATGCTTACTCGGGAGCCAAGAGAGTAAAATCAACAACATTAAATGTTTTAAGTGTTTGGTCATGTGGTGTGTCGCCAAGCTGAGACAGTAACTCTGCCTGCAGATGAAATGGCAACTTTGCTCAGCACAGATTTGGGCGCTAAGGCTCAGTTTGTTAATATGTGATCCAAAATCACCTGGAGAAAGTCTGCAAATGCAAGTCAAACAATCAAGCTTTTTACTTTTTTATTTTTATGACAGGGGGCTATAGATATTTATATTGGACAAACCTCATAAAAGCTCCACTAGACTTTATTGCATCTGAATCTGAATTCCATAAAAGTCACAAATCATTAAACTTCCTCAAACCACAGCATGTTAAAAAGGATGTGCGATGTATTAGGTTTGAGCATGCAGTTGTGTATGTATGTGAAGTATACAGTCAATACAATCAATATGTATGTGTATGTTGTATGGCAGATTCTTATTATTAACTGTTATTAGTGGTTAACACAAAGGAATTCATATAGGAACAATACAAAGAGTGTGGGTTTGGATTTTTCAGCCTCTTAAGCAAGTACGCCTCAACTGACTTCAATTACTTCTTGTAAAACAACGCTCTCCAAACCTTTCAGTGCTTCAGATTTAATGGACACCTCGACTGACTTTAACTGCTTGTAGTTAATTCACCTCAACAGACTCTTCAGACTCTCTCACTGCTTCAAGCTGAACAAAACTTCAGCTACAACTCCCATGCTTTGGCTTTTTAAACTTTTTCGGCACTTTTTCAATATGAGCAGGGAAAAATGACATTTTCTAGGCGGTTACCAAAAAAGTAATGCATTAGCTCTGCCGAAACTGTTGGCTTGGAATTTTTATTTTCTAAAGTTTAAAAGAGAAAAAAAAAACCCTACAATTTTATCCCCCATCCCAAACACGTGTCTGCTTACTTAACATGTGACCCCACCAAATGTAATGCCTTTAATATCCTGAGGAAAAATAATGAATTGCAGCCCCTCCTCCCCAATATATTTGATCTGCAAATCTCCCTTTCTGGATTAACCACTAAATATGTTCCATCAGGATCAGCTAAATTGACCAAGTATGTGTGCACATACAAGAAACTCTCTTTCTTTCTTTGTCCTCCATGTACTTACACCAAAATATACATAACAGCTTAGAACAAAGACAATAAAGCAGAATAGATAAAACAGAAACTAGCTATATATATATATATGTGTGTGTGTGTGTGTGTGTGTGTGTGTGTGTGTGTGTGTGTGTGTATTATGGCAAGCCGTTTAGGAAATTAATATATATATATAGAACTGAATATATTGAATGAACTCTGAGAATATTGAT
>JBAJHX010000036.1:19475925-19488128 GCA_037176925.1 Amniataba percoides
GATATATATTTATATTTATATTTATATCTCGTAACGTAAATAATAAAATCAAATACAATATACACTGCATGCAGGATTTATATTGAAATTGATGGTTCATGTTGATACATTTGCGTTAAGAAACAGTGCTCTTCAGCCTCACTCGAACAATTAATAACATCTATAACAATCCTTCTTCCTTTCCTTCCTTACAACCTTCTCTGCCGCTCCTGCTCCAAACACTTGATTCCTGTCTTGATCTTTTCATCACTGTCACCACCTCGGATTCACGCACTTCACCTCCTCGCCACACAGCATCTATCCCACCTCTCTCCCTTATCTCAAACCTCGTGATTGCCACTACAGTGACAACACACATCTCGGCCCCCATGAGAGACGACTCTGTTCCCCATGTATTTCTGCTCCAGGGCGCGCTCATCCTCAGCCCAGCTGCCACACACTTATCATCATGGTGGTTATAACACCTTTGTGGAGTTCTTGTATGCGTCCTCATACACTCAAAAAGATACTCCAAATGCATCTTTTCTGGTGGCTCAACCACTTTTCTTCACAAACTTCCTCCACTTCTTGTAAACAATCTCACTGACACTAATCCTCCACTTCAGCTGTGCTTGGTCCCGCATGGAAAAACAATCAACTTCCAACAATGAACTCTCTTACATTCCTAATCAGCTTCTGATTCTCATCACTTTCCACCCACCACTTGGTGTCATTTCTTCTGCCTTCTTAATGATTTCATTTTCAAGCTGTTTTTCTCTCTCATACTTCAGCAGGATAAGATATCCTCTGCACACTGTACATCGAAACTAGAAAAATCTTACCAAACCCAATCAAATGTTTGCATTTGCGTCCCCAAAACCATAAGCAAATTCAAAGACTTTCCCTGTTTTCTATCCAAAATTAAATTGTTGTGGTCAGATTGCTGTACTCTACACCACAAACAGTTATGACTGAGATGAATAGCATCTCCTCAATAATAAACTCCCCCTATCTTCATTATAAACATTGTAATGTTTATTTTTTTTTACATAATAATATCAAATCAGGAGCCATTAGGTGGTGCTACTCGCGAGAGAGCAGTTCCTTACTCCTACAGATGTTAGTATAGATCATAATTAATGACTCCCATAGTGCTGGAAGCACTCAGCTTTCATACCCGTTAATGAAAGTACCTGGTCTGGAGGAATTTGCATTTAACTCACAAACAAAGCTATAAACACGAATCATTTGCTGGACTATTATTAAACAGGACAAAATGCAAATATATTGATAGAACCTATATGGCTTAATAAAAAATATATGTGCATAACAACCCTCATGCCTTGACCAATGGCAAGAGCAAATAAAAGTTTATGTCTGTCACACATTATTTACAACTTCAGCTAAACATGATGTTTTTCATTATATATAACTTTTACATGGGGCGGCACAGTGGTGCAGTGGTTAGCACTGTCGCCTCACAGCAAGAGGGTTCTGGGTTCGACTCCCAGTTGAGGGAGGCCCTTCTGTGTAGAGTTTGCATGTTCTCCCTGTGTCTGCGCGGGTACTCCGGCTTCCTCCCACCATCCAAAGACATGCATTAGGTGGCAACTCTAAATTGTCCGTAGTGTGTGAATGTGAGAGTGAATGGTTGTATGTCCTCTATGTGGCCCTGCGACTGACTGGCGACCAGTCCAGGGTGTAACCCTGCCTTCGCCCTAAGAGAGCTGGGATAGGCTCCAGCACCCCGTGACCCTGAGTGCAGGATGCAGCGGGTTAGAAAATGGATGGATGGATAACTTTTACATGATGATGACACTCACTGAAGACGAAAAGCAGCACCTTTTTAACTTTAACATATATATATGATAATCTCTGATAGTAACTGTGAAATGAAGATCAGGTATCAGGTTTGTAATTTGTAGTAATTGGTATAACCTCACAGACCTTGTTAACAAATAACTTCTTTAGTGGGCAAAGCAAGGATATTGGCCAAGGTCGTGCCTCCGCATCCCTGTCCAGATCCATTAACAATTTAACAGTGTTAGACTGCGATGGGCGGAGATTATGTCATTTTTTATGAAATGAAAAATATGAAATGCTGTATTTTCAATGAAAGGAAGACAGAACATGCACATCCAAACACACACCCAGCATCCAGGGATGATGCCTCTTATGTTCTCCTACAGACAAAAGGCGTACCACTGTTCCCGTGCATGGACTGCAGCTGTGCATTCAAGAAGCTGGGCAGTCTGAACGCCCACATCAGCAAGATGCACATCTCTGTGATTGAGGTGCCCTCCAGCACTCCGGTAAGGGAAAGCACAAGAGCAACATGAGCAAAGAAGTTGTTCCACTCGATCTGCCCAGCATCCACTCCCAATATATTCATTGTTCTGATCCTGGTGAATAAGTTTAATGGGACATACCACAGTTCTTGCCACACAATTAGCTGCAATTTATGTTACTATTGAAGTTAGAGAGAGAGAGAAAGGTTCTAACGCTTCACAAGCAATGTTGATGACTTTCTGCTACATTAAAAATGTTTCTGCAGAATAACTATGTCTTTCTTCGTTTTTTCTGTTTGCTTTAATTGCTTATCTTTTTTAAGCAGTAAGCTGCAGTCTCTCGTTCAAAAGAGATACTTTTAATGGATTTCTGAAGAGATGAACACAGGAAACCCAGATAACCCAGCAGCAGCAGATAAACAGAATTCATCTACTTTAAGTGTGTAACTACTTCATTCACTGTTTATCATCAAGGTCGTTGGGAGCTTTGTCTCATTTTATTGCCATGATACATCATAGCTTCTTTTCCCAAATATGTTCTCTTTTTTTATTTGACTATTTATTGGTAGATAACAATGCTGTTTGTTTCCCATTGGCATTTTGGTACTTCTACCAAGCTCTATGGCTAAAAAGAGCAACACTCTCCCCCTTTTTGTGCTGTTAAACCACTTCCACTGTGCCTTAGATCAAATCAAGTGGATTTGTCTAAAATGCGTAGAGCCTGCTAATCTTTTCAGTAATTGTCTGCCTTTTTAACAACGATGATTATCTGTCAATATTAATGGTAATTAGTAGGTGATTAAATACTAAACAGCATTTCAATTTTATTGACGTTAAGATATTACACGCCACACATCCACAGACCAACTAACCATGTATATGAGTCACTTCCTGTAAGTCTTTTATTGTCTTTGTTTGCGTGACGTATATGTCGTGATATGTCAATGATTCCCACAGATGTAGATGATGATTAATATTTTATTTAATATTGCCCAATGTTCCACTAATTTCATGCTTCAGAGAGCCCCTAACAAAGCTTTCAAATTACCACCTGTCCTGATTTTGTGAATGGCCCTTTTGTCAAACTGGTCCTCGTCTTCTTTCTTCTTCCTCCTTGTTCCGTTTCCCTCACTTCCTCTCCCTCAGGAGACAGAGACGACAGGTCAAGCTCCAGGGTCATCAGAGGGCGGCGAGGGGGTGACAGATGTCATCCAGCAACTTCTAGAGCTGTCTGAACAGGTCAGCGGGGAGACAGCCCAGCCCCAACCCCCAGAGCCAGCGATCGCCATGGAAACCGCCATCAACCAAGACATCCTGCAGGTGAGCAAAGGGCATTCACTTACTGAATAAATGAGATGAATCAGACCAAAACTGAGTGGTATTCAGGGCCCCATAGATCCGAGCTTTCAGTATTTGATTCAAATTTTAATCTTAAACAAGACTTTGAGGAATGCACTAATTTAATCCCAGTCACTCAGTGTGACATGTACTCTTAAAGATGTCAGTTCCAAAAAGTTGGTTGAGTCAATGCGGAATTCATTTAGATGGGCAATCGAAGGATCTGCTGTGGGAATATACTGAGTGAAAAGATGAAATGTTTTCTATAAACTCAGTGAATAAAAAAGTAACAAAATAACAAAACAAAATAATGTTGAAACGCAATCTCAAGTTGCTCTTTCATCAGCAAATGGCAGGTTTTTTAAGACAAGGGGAAGCATGATCCATTCAGGAGAAAGAAGGCAGAATAATAAAGAATTTGTATGTTTGAAAGATGAGTTCTCCTGGCGAGCCTCTGCTCTCCAACACAATTATTATTATATGTGATTATCACTGAGCTTTTGACCAGGGCTTTCTCTTCTTTTTTCTACATTTGATCTGTAGTCTTTACTAACAACTCATTAGATAATGAGGTTTAGTGTTTTTGTAAGAATTGATTAAACACTCTGCTGTAGTGGTGTGGGTGGCTCAGGGGTAGAGCATACAAGCACCATGCACACGCACGACCGAGGGCCTTGATGTCTCGGCGCAGTGGACCCCGGTTCAAATCCTGGCTGGGGTCCCTTTGCTGCGTGTCTTCCCGTCTCTCTCTCCCATCTTTCCTGTCTATCTCTCAGTGTTCTATCTGCCAAAAACAATAAAGGGTGTAGCCCACCAAAAAAATAATAAAAAACCCACTCTGCTGTAGGATTTGATTTGCCATTTCCTGAAGTGCAGTTAAATGTATATGAAGGCACATTTGAGCTGTGGTGATTGAGCAGATGTCTGCTCTGTTTCTGCAGCAAGCTCTGGAGAACAGCGGGCTGAGTGTGGTCCAGCCGCAGGGCGACGCCACATCTAGAGAGCCACAGAACCAGACCACTGAGTGTGCAGCCGTAGAAAGCAAGAAAGTCCAAGGTCCTGACAAACCAGTCAGGGAGAAGAAAAGGAGCATTTTCAAAAAACCTATACAAATGCCAGGTAGTGTGGATGTTACAGAACACTCGCTCACTGCACACATTGTATCACACTGACAAACTCATGAACAACAACAATGAATGTGGTTTTGACACCTCATTATTTAGAGCTGAAGCTCTGCAGGTTTGAGTGTCTTCCAGCAAAATAATTGATAAACTTTACTCCTCTGTGTGGGAAAAGATCACTCAGTAAATCACAATTAATCTCCTCTTTATAATTAATGTAACTGACTAATCAGTTAAGTTGTTTGCTAAGTAAACACATAAAACATTTGCAGCTTGAAAAACATTTAAAAGCTTGTTTCATCCATGTCCATATAATGATCTAATGATGTCTCTGTTTACTGGCTGCCGTTCAAAGAAAATCTGACATTTCATTTTTCAAACTGGATGATTAATGATGAACGAAAAATGAAACATGAATTAATAATGAAAACAGCTTCCAGCTGCAGCGCCAAGCCATCGACTGACGTTCAACATTGGATAGCTGCTTCACTCTCTCTTCCTTTCCAGGCTCCATCAGGGAGGAGAATGGTGTTCGCTGGCATGGCTGCCCTTACTGCTCCAAGGAGTTCAAGAAGCCCAGTGATCTTGTTCGCCACATCCGCATCCACACTCACGAGAAGCCTTTCAAGTGCAAACAGTGCTTCAGAGCTTTTGCTGTCAAGAGCACCCTCACAGCACATATGAAAACGCACACGGGTATCAAGGCCTTTGAGTGTCAGTGCTGTCTGAAGTGCTTCTCCACTTCTGGCAGCATGAAGGTACACATGCGTCTGCATACAGGTGAGAAGCAGGTCCACTTCATGAAACGGTTGCGTTTAAAGCCAAAGCAAATTTTTTGACTGCACTTTCTTACATTTTATTGGTTTATTTCTCGTGTTACAACACACCTTTTGAACAGTCAACTGTATGCCAACACAGTTAGTGTGTGCATAAATTAAAGAACACATATGAACTCTCAACAAAATGTTTACTGACAGTCTCTTATCGTTCAGTATTCAGCTATATCTTACTATAAATTATCCTGCGAATGACAAAAGCTGGACCTGTGTAAATATAGTGGTGCTGCTACAGCGAAAGCCCTCATTTGCAGTCGTGTGTTTGCAATCATTCTGTTTCTGCTTCTTACTTGAGAGATTACCTTAAAGAGTCGTCTCCTGGACATGAAATGTCAGCGTTAGTGTGAATACAAAACTGTAACAGTTTAATAATTATGTGCAATTGTGCATTAGTTTTTGTCCCTCTAATTGCTATGTAATGGTACTGTATTTGTTAGGTCTTGCCTTTCGTCTGGTAATGTGTTAACTCTAAGCTAAGGCTTTGATAAATATGTTCTCAGCTGTATTTCTCACCGAGGCATTGTGCTTTTTCAGTTTCACTGTCACTTTTCCTTGTGCTGTACTTTGGTTTCATAGAAATATTTATTGTCTCCTGCTAAGTGAAAGGCTTTGTAACATTTTTGTAGAGAAAAATTAAATAAAATTATATGAGCCTGCTTACATTTTTGGTTCATGTGTGGGTTTTATATTATTTAAGGTTGGCTTAGGGATAGTGATTCTTATATGTTCTGTGGCATTGATAGCATATATCTGGATTTTCTATGTTTGTGTCGAAGTCTAATTCTCTAAATACTAATTCTCCAAAAGCACTGTTTTTTTCCACTCTTTTTTTTTCTAGGTGTACGTCCTTTCCCCTGCCCTCACTGTGACAAGATCTTTCGTACATCAGGCCACAGGAAAACACACATTGCTTCTCACTTCAAAAGCTTACAACAGAGGAAGCAAAAGTTCCCCCGAAAAGCCAATAAAGCCAAAGTCTCCAAGAGTAATCTACCTCTGCCTGACATCCCCCTGCAGGAACCCATCCTCATCACTGACTTCGGTAAGAGCATGTGTCGCATCTCTGTTCACGATTGTAAACATACACATAATTTTCCACAAATGCATTGCCTAATGCGTCTGATGCTTAACAGGCCTCATCCCACCCGGGAACCCCCGCTTGACTTTCCAACAATACCTGGAGGTGGTGGACAATGACCGACCATACAAGTGCCAGTTCTGTAGTAAGGCCTACAAGAAATCAAGCCATCTGAAGCAACACGTCAGGTACGTAATGTAGTTTCAGCAATACGACTTTTTGAGGGCCAATACAAGTTTTTTTTATTTATTTTTTTTATTAATCCACTGATAGTAGATCGGTTTTCCTCATATTGAATGTGTCACTTTCATGCCAAAATATAACAAAAATTACAGACAATTAATTCTGCACCACATTTTAAATGTGACAGGGTGGAAAACCACACTGAAAATAATTCCTCCCCATTTGAAGCCCCTCAAATTAGCTTCAGACATTGTGTGCACATTAAAATTACATTTATAGAGAAAACAAAGGGAACAAATAGAGAACAAAAGGGGGCCAGGGATTGAGCCTTGGGGCACACCACAGATCTGTGGGGCCACCAGAGAGGGCCATCATCAGCAAATACTGGTCCTGTATGACATGTGTAATTTAAACCAGTCTTGGCCGTATCCCTGGTGGCTGAAAAATTTACCACTGGTGTCTGGTGTCTGACATAAAATAGATTCAGCTGTACCAATAGGTGATTGATGGTGTGTTCAAGAGGTCAGAGTAGCAAATCTCTTAAATCTAATATAAATGGTTTCTTATAAAGGTAACCTAGATAATAATGACAGAGGAGCACAGAGAATAGAGTTCAGCTTGGTAAGTTTATTTTATCTTAAGACTTAAGCTCATCGACAGACAGACAGCAGTTAGAGGGGAGGAGAGCAGAGAAAGAGAGGACATATTGACAGAGGTGATGTATTTGGTGTGTTAAGAGAGTGCCGGAGTGTGATGGGAGACAGGAGAGGCTGAGGAGAAAGAGACGAGTAGTTAGCAAGTGGGGCTCAGCGTTTGTCAGGCCATATCCCCTCAGTTTCCCTATTATTACAAATCTAATACAGTATTTAAAATCCCCGTAGAGATGTTGTAACTTCATATCACTGGGTTGTTGTAATACCTGACATAAATGAATACTACATAGACTTTGTTAAATTAACTTTAAAATGCCCTTGTCAATCATGCATATAATGGGGGCACTGATACGACACTAAGAATGATAAGTAGCTTCCGTATCACTCAGCTGCTCTGATCTATGTGTCCTTTGTTGAACTTTGTAGCATTTGCATTAGGACAGACCTTTTCGCATTTGTCTTCTTAGTATTGAGATGTTAACCTTAATAATGGCAATTTCATTCTTTCAGCGCCTTAAGAGTGTCGTACTTTGCTTCACTTTGCTTGAATCACTGATGAACCTGTAAAGGCAAAACTTATTTGATTCAACTTGGCCAAGTAATAAATGCATATTGAATACAATGAATAAATAAATTAGCCACAAACTATGTATGATAATTTTCCAACAGAAAAAATCATTAACACTTCCAGTTAATATTTTGTATATCTATTTAATGGTAGGCTTTCAGCATAAGTATAAATGTTACCGCCTTTCAAATCCTTCAGTTCAAAATAACATCAGCCCTTAAAAACTCATATTTGACCAAACAGCTTTTTGATAACATACCACTGCTTTATACTTTGTGTCACACTTAGACCTAAATACTAAATAGCTGCAGCTTTCTGCCAGACGAGCTCAGTTTTGCCGTTGTTTTATCACATCAGGTCTCATACGGGAGAAAGGCCCTACAAGTGTGTGCAGTGTAGTCGGGGCTTCGCCTCCTCAGGAGTCCTCAAGGCCCACATCAGGACCCACTCAGGCCTAAAGGCGTACAAGTGCCTGATGTGTGACACCACGTTCACCACCAGCGGCAGCCTGCGACGCCACATGACCACACACAGTGACCTGCGACCTTACATGTGCCCTTACTGCCAGAAGACCTTCAAGTCATCGCCCAACTGCAGGAAGCACATGAAGACACACAGGTTTGGGTTTTTTTTCATGGTGTTCAATCACTGTTGCCTTCATTTGCACTGTAAATATCAGCTTGAGATACACTGAGCTGTAAACAAACCAGAAAGCAGAGTAAAAATGTGGTAACACACTGAAATATAAAAACCCAAATGTCTCAATCACTATTTTAAATCTAACGTTCTGCCTTTCTTGTTCTTGCCAGGTATGAACTGGCCCAGCAGCTGCAGCCCCAGTCCACAGAGGACCCCTTAGGAGGGGGCACTGTGGCCCATGACATGCAGGTGGAAATAGAGGGAGATTCCCTGCAGCAACCGCCAGCTGACTCAGCAGAGCAGCAAAGCATGTTGGGACTGGGCCAGACAGAGGTTGTGAATGGAAGTCAACAAGTGACGTTGGAGACACCACTCACTGACCAGCCCCTCGTACAGGGAGAAGGTAAGCGTGGGCTGCGGGGTGGCACATAAATGGATGGATAACTGAACATTTCTGGTAGGGACAGGCCCCGGGCCCCTGGAAAATATTGTTCCTTATGAATTGATTGTAACATTTCTTGTTGGAAAGCCAGTCAAACATCCACAAAGAGATACAAAACTACAAAGGGATGCAAAACGACTGAAAAAAGCCCCAAATAACTAGAACAAGGTGAATGCAAAATGCCCACAAAAAGATGTAAATAAG
Organism: Amniataba percoides; assembly: GCA_037176925.1. Lineage (NCBI taxonomy): Eukaryota > Metazoa > Chordata > Actinopteri > Centrarchiformes > Terapontidae > Amniataba > Amniataba percoides. Next base: position 19,485,255 of record JBAJHX010000036.1, read on the forward strand.
CATGAAAAAAAAGCAAAATCAATACAAAAAGCAGCACAAACAGAGTTTCAAAACAACCAAAATGAGACACAAAGGACTACAAAGAGATACAAAATTGCAGCTACAAAGTCGGTCGTAATGAAAATTTCTAGAAAGTGTCCAACATCAGTCAAATTCTCTTAAACCACTTGTGCAGCATGATCAATTTCACACTGGCATAGCTAATCCCATAATCCATCTACAAGGACAAAGACCAGGACTCTGAAAATACAGTTGTTCTTAAGAACCAACAACCAACCAACAAAGATCTGTCTGATCTCCTCCGGCGAGAAAAAATCATATCAGACTTTTTGTGGTAAGGATTGAATTGGCTTTTCTAAAACACCAAACTACTTTAGTTTTAAAATGCATGTCTTGTGGTTAAGTTCAGCGCTCTTGACCTCAGCTATCTATATTTGATGGCATTTTAATAGTTTATAGACTCCAGTGTAGCCTGAATACAAAGGCTGTACGTTGTTAAGTTACAAGTCTATAAAGCAACACTAGGGGAAATAAGCTGGACCTGGTTTAACCCTGATCTATTTTTTTCTTTTGTGTTATAATAAAATAACACAATAATAAATAACAGAATATAATTACAAAACAAAACAAAACACCAGAAAAACAGCTCAAAACACCACTAACCTCTTTAACCACCCATGCAGGAATCACGTCAAGCAATGTGGAGAGACTCCAGAGGACTGTTTCATTTTATGTTTTAAACAAATATTTTATATTTGTGTTACAGGCTTAATTATAAATTTGCACTAAGATTCTAAATACAATTAGAAAAAAAATCAAATATGAATATTAACCTTTTATTAGTCTAGCATATAATTCAAAATGTAATTAGAACCAGCATGCACAGCCCTACCGTGGATGTGCAGAAGGCAAACCCCACCAGTAATCAGATTAAAATAACAAGACTATAAATCAAAATAATCTGCTGTTTATACTCACTTTAAGTCCAGAGTACTTTTATAACCTTAACTAGATGCAGAACAGTGAGAAAGTCCTTTGCTTCAGTCTTTAATGTGCTGCATTGCTGTGCGTCTCTTTCTCTGTGGTGACAGACTCCTACGTGCCTACCCAACATGCTTTGCCTCAGAATATGGGCCAGTTTGAGACGCCAGCGCTCCCCCAGCCTGCCTTTGACCAGCAAGCTCTAACACAAGGTACAGACACAAACGCCCTCTATCACTCCTGCAGATGTTTTTTTTATCCTGGATGTTTGTCACACAAACAGTTTTAAACGGTTATGTCCATAATGCATAAAAGTAGACTGTCGAGTGTTTATCGAAGTGGAAAATCTGTGTACAATATATTGTCTCTCGCTCACTGTGTGACGGAAAAGTGAATAAATAATAAGATGTAGCAAGTAGCTTATTGTTCCAACTATAACCTGTGTTGATTGATTGTGCAGTGTTCAAACTTTAGCTTCAGAAATCCACATTAGTAAGGAACTCTTGACTGAACCGCACTGGGAGACACCGTCTGTTTTTTGAGGGAAAAAGAATAGTCTCACTACAATTCTTGTTCAACAGCACAATTCATTTGCTCATATTACATCGAGTACCATCTGTGAAAATGCTTTGTTTCTCCCTGCCTCCATTCTTTCTCTCTCCGTTGTGTAACTCTTAATCCAGTGTAGTGCTCTCAAACATATGGTTTCTTACTTTGCTCCAACCAACTGTCTCACAAAGCTCCCACTATGTCAACTGATTGCTGTTGGCAGCCTGAATCTTGTGGAAACAGAACGGTGGACTTTGGGCAGCAGCTGCAGGCGGCATAGTGACAGCAAGCGTCTGTCAGGCAGATCTACCTTTTCCATTGCCCCAGGAGTCACTATAACCTTTTTATCTCTCCAGAACAGACCTGGAATTTCATCATTTAAGGGATGAGGCCACATAGCCTCCAGTGTCATCAAATTTTCAAGGGCACAAAGCTCATGTGGCTGAGAGAATTCCTGAGCAGCTAATCATGTTTTAACTCCATGTGTACCACGGCCATGTACAAGTCAGTGTTACGTAGCTGTCAGTGATGCATCTTGTGACATTGCAAATAACAACACAGTATGCAAAATTGCACTTAAAAAATCCTCGAAACAGCGAGGCCGCGAAAGGTGAACCGCGATATAGCGAGGGACCAATGCACAATGATTTTTTTTCAATTTTCTTTCATCCCAAGAGGGGAACTAGTTTGGTCATTCAGGTTATTCCTTTAAATGAAATACAGCCACTGTCTCTGATCTTGTTTCTCTCAGCGGAGGAGATGCTGCTGCCCAAACATACAACAGTATAAAAAAGACAGTGGAAAAAAAACTCAGATAGAAAACATTTAAAAGATTCTTACAGACTTAAAAATTTCCTGAAAATGGTGCCTTCTCAAACACAGCATCAACAGTTTCTGGCCAGTTCAAGTTCTCTCCATCACATCTGTTCATTGAAAGCATTTCTGCTTGCTTGACAAATAAGCAAATGCATAATCTTACAGTATAAAGCAAGGTAAAGATAATTATCTTTTGTTCAGAATCTATCCAGAAATTAGCTAACAATACATCTGTACTACCTACTTTTGGCAATCTTCCCAACAGTTCTGAATGTATTGAAACATTGCCGGTCATAGATGAGCACAGTGTTAGGTTCGAGTTAAGCAGTATCAGTGCCGTTCATCATCGAGCATCTCTCTGCTGCGGGCTGTAATTCCTGTGCTGATCAGTAATTGGTGTCATTAGTCAACAGTTTCAATGAAAGATGGTGCCGTGCTCAAACTTCAGTCATTTAAAATCAATAAAACATCCTCCTTGCTGGCTGACCGGGGTTCTGCCCATTATTTCGCTGTGTTGTGCAGAAGATG
>JBAJHX010000036.1:19488228-19503606 GCA_037176925.1 Amniataba percoides
GATGATTATTTTTGCTGAGAGAGAGAGTTTTGGGCTTTATTGAATTATCAGCCGCATTTTTGCTGAGTTGTAGATTCACGTTGGCTGTTAAATGCTAAAGTTAGCATTTTTCTATTCTATTGTTTATAAAACTGCATTATCGTTTCAAGCAATAATAAAGGTGCCAGTGCAAACCGAAAACGGTCGAGTGATTATTCCGTTGATAACTGTACAGCCATTCCTCGCAGAGTCACAATTGCAATCAGCCACCTTTTAAAATGTAATTAATAAGTTGAGGGACTGACTGTTCTCTGTTGGCTCCTTCCAGGCTTCACCATCACTGATTCGAGTTACAATCAGCCCCAGTTTTCAGCCGTCCAGCAGCTGCAGGATTCCAGCACCCTGGAGTCTCAGGCCCTGTCCTCCAGTTATCACCCTCCAAATCTGCTGCACGTTTCCAGCACTGAGGTGGTGAGTAGTCCTGGGCCTCTGGCTGTGCCCTCAGCTATTGCCCTCATTTAGCTGGACTTCACTCAGAGTTAGAGATTGGATTTATGCAAATTTCCTCGCACTGTAAGAATCATTTTTCATAAGGACATTTAGAGGATTATTCATTTTGTCTTGAATGTGCACCACAGACTACAGTTGGAGTGTCAATTAGATTCAGTTGATTTAATGCCTGTCTTAAACATTGATTACATAGGACACTGTTGTTGTTTTGATTCTCCATATTTTCTTTTTATCATGTCAGTTTGATTTCTTACAACTTACTCACCATGATATTAATTATTAACTTTATAATTATAGATGTGATTTAAAATGAATGATAAATTTCCTAAAAGGTCAAATCGATTATTTGTAAACAAATTTGAATCCAATGTGATACTTGAAGCTAATCATTTCCCTGTAAATGTGTTTCTGCCTGTTTTGAATCTAGACAAATGGGCTTCTTCAGCAGAGCAGTCAGGACGAGCTTCAGCTGACCACTGAAACGCAGGACTATCAGGACGACAGTGAGGACAACAGCAAGAGAACCTACAGGTTTACTCCTCATTTCTGTCTTTGTGTGTGCATACACACCTAACTAAGTTTCTTGTTTTCTAATATATCCATTTAAAACCATGTCAGTAGATGAAAGACTTTAGTGAACTGTGATCCGTAGGTCTCTGCCCCAGTTTTCAATAATAAAGTCCGACATTTGGCTCGACCATTCAAGGACACTTGGTGCCTTTCTGAGAAATGCTTCTGTTATCTTGCCTGAGAGATTTGATTTGTGCTGAAAGTGAATCTTTGCCAGTTCCAATGTTCTTTACGCTCTGCTCATTGTCCCCTCAATCCTCACTAATCACCGAGCCTCCTCATGGCCTGATGCTGCCACAGCCACATTCCACAGTAGACGTGGTATCAGCCATGCGGTGAAAAGCACCTGTTTTCACCAAAGCACTTGGCTCTCATCAAACCAGAAAAACTTTTTCAACATGTTCTCAGAGCACTGTGAGAGCAGTTTGGCAAACTCCAAGTCACTCAGGAGTGGCCTCTGTCTGTTCCTTCCACCATTTAGCCTGATTGCACTGCAGCACTCAGGCCTGATGAGAAGTGGCCCAAACAACCCTTCTCCAGTTCGTTGGCATTTACTGGTCAGACTAGTGGGAGTTATTTAGTCTTATTTGGTTGAGATGGATTAGGGTGTTATAGTGAAGTCTAAACAGAGTTTAAATACTCTGACTAGACTGGTAATTTTTCATTTGTTTTCACAGGATTTTATCCTCGCAGACTCTGTTCTCTGAGGTAAACTGCAGGATGGAGTCATTTTCCTTCTTGTTTTTCAGTTTGCTGACCTCATCGCAGTTTTTGTATTGTGTCCTCTGTGCTATATAATATCCAAACAAATATTTCTTAAAGCAGATTACCAATCACAAACACTGAGCCCGGGGAAACAGGAGGTGTTGTTTACAGCATTCCCAGTGAGGGACTTTAATAACTTTACGTGCCTCTGTTATCAGCATCTTTCATTTGAAACTTTACCCCAAATAAAGCAATACTATTTAGAGATACACTGTTTGCCAATGTATCCAAAGTATCTCCTCAGTGTGTTATAATCACTTTTCATCTCTATATCAGCTCTACCAAAAACTTTTTAATATGTTGCAGACTTTTGTGAAGGGTAGAAATAAAATGGACAGAGAGAAATACCCATGTTCTTATGAATTTATTTTAGTTCATTCAAGGGGTTTGACCAGAATAAAATGACTAAATTAACATGCTCCTCATTTTCCCTGGTTGGATGTCCCCGCTAGGCAAGATAAACCAATCTGACAAGAGGGAACCTCGAAAAGGAATAGCAAAAAATTCTCCCACATGTAAGGGTTTCATCCCAGACAGCAGTTTAATATTTATGTGGTCTAGTGAGGGTGAATGGTAGACATGGGTGTGGTTGTTCTCCATGCAGAAACCTATCCAGTAAAAATTCATTGTGAATAGGAGGGAAACACATTTACAAAAACTAAGCCAATTGCTTAAATATGACAGTATGAAACAAAGCAGTCTTGTAATGAGTTTCTAATTTGGTCATCAGCCGGAGTGAGTCAGTCCTGATTCAGACACTTTAACTAAAGCTTCGGCCAAAAATGTGAGACAATGAAGTCGGTGATTTAGAGAGCTATTCTCGCCGACTTCCTTTGACAGGGCTATAATTCTAGGTGTTTTGAAAGCGTTTCAGAACATGCATAATTAACTGCTGCCCGTGCTGTAAATAAACAAACTGGACCTTTATTCCACCTGCCAGCTGCTTTGGGGACTGTGTACACTTGGCTGTCAGCAAAAGGCTCATTATTTCTGCTAACAGTAGTTAGAAAGTGACATTAAGTCACATCACTTGGGTTTCAGTGGTGTTTGCGATGAGTCCTGTTAAAGCATGTAGTACATACTTGATAAACACACACTTATGCCTGCTGTGTCGAGAGCTGAGATTAAAAATAAAATGCACTCCTGATGTTCTGCATGCAGAGAACGTCTCTGAGGTCAGAACATTCGTTATCCTCTGAGTTGTACTCTAAATGATTATAAGACTGTTTTCCCTCTTTTCAGGTGCACTTGGTGTGATAAGGGCTTCAAAAAGTCGAGTCACCTGAAGCAACATGTGCGCTCCCACACCGGGGAGAAACCATACAGATGTCATCTCTGCGGGAGAGCCTTTGTTTCAGCCGGCGTGCTCAAGTCCCACCTCAACACACACACAGGTGAGCTGGCTTTTTACCAGGCGCTGATATGTCCAAATGTCTTCCAAAATTAATTAGATTTTACAAACTCGAACGCTTCAAAGGTCAGGAACACCATTAAATGTATCGCAAACCATTGTGTTTAAATTGGAATATTTAAAGGATTAAATGACAAAAAATTCTATTAACTTATCTCCAAAAAAGCCTGCCTGTGCATTTCATTCACATCACGAATAGAAATTAAAAACTTTTAAATGAAACTTGTAGGCACCATAACACCATGACTTCCTAATATCAATCATTACTGTTTGCTATGCAGTTCAAGATTTGTGAAAGAGTGGTGAAGAAATAGAAATTTTCCGTGCTTCCCATTATGGATATGATTATTAAAAAGGGCATGATTTGTTCTGAAGATTAACTGAGAGCAGGATTACAGCAGTATAGAAAATGTCTGAAAGAAGTACTGAAAAAACTATAAGGCTTCATGAATATTTAAAGTTTATTTCCGACTTACAGAAAAATACACAGAAACAAATTTGCACTATAAAGAAAAACTACAAGTTACATAGTTGTAAATTTGAGGCTTTTAAGTTGTAAACCCTTTTATAAAGTGTATATATAACACGCAGACACTAAGTGAAACCCCGCCTCTCTCAACGACAGGAGTGAAGCCCTTCAAGTGTAACGTTTGCGACGCTTCGTTCACCACCAACGGCAGCCTGAACCGCCACATGATAATCCACATCAAGTCTTTCAAATGCTCCATGTGTGACGAGAGCTTCAGGACCAGTCTGCTGTGTAAAAAGCATATGAAGAAGGAGCACTCTGTGGAGGATCAAAGTAAGAACATCTCAGAAACACTCACATGATACTTTCTTCATGCACAGGTTCTTTCAGCTTCTATTGCATTTCTGTAGTTTGGAAGGCAAAAGTTTATTTTAAAGGAAGTGAAAAACTATTATAGTTTATCAGCATGCTACGGATTAATTCGGCCTTTAAATCCGAGTTTTTAAGTAACATAATGTGTGTGGAAATGAACTCCTGCTGTTAAGATAAGTGAATCATTTTTCTCAAGCTTAATATGTGGAGGTTTACACAAATTTTCACACCGCGACACAGCTTGAAAACAGATCCCAATTCTCACAGTTATAGGTCTCGACAGTCAAGACGTTGAGGATGAGGAGGAAGAAGAGGAGGAGGACGGGGACCAAAAGACGTCAAAGAGGAGGGGGCTGGAAATCATCACTTTCACAGAGGAGCAGGCCGCCGAGCTGGCGAAGGATCCCGGTGAGGAGGCCTCGGTGTCGGAGCGGATCCTCGCCCAGTCGGCGGCGGAGAGGGATCGAATCAGCGAGATCAAGGACAAGGCGGTGGAACTGGAAACAGAGCCCAAGTTTGCCAACTGCTGCAACTTCTGCCCCAAGAGCTTCAAGAAACCCAGCGACCTCGTCAGGTAAGTATCTCGATTAAGGGTCCTTTAACACAAAGCAAAGCATGAATACAGCAAATACGTTACACAAGTATGCCCAGTTAAAACACTGCTATATGTTTGCTTGAAAGGAACCTCTAGTCTTTCTCAACCTGGATCTTATTCTCACAGTTGTGGCATGCTAACTTTGCACTTCCCACCTCTGTTAGAGAAGTACAGAACACAGAATTCAAAAGATGTCCAATCCTTTATGGTAGAAGTAGACTGGATTTTTTTACTGATACCAAGAAAGCTGTGAAGCTTTATAATCGCACACTTACACATTTACTGAAAGCAAATCGAAGGTTAGCAGGTCGTTCAGTTTCCCTCTGCAGTTTACAGAGGCCGTTACGGGTCAGACTTTTTAATTAAAGATGAAAGTGACTGAAGTGAGTAAAAAAATGCACAGGGTCTCACATCCTGATTATCTGTTCAGAACATTAAAAAATAGCTTTGACAGAGCAAGAAAACTATTTTATCTGGGAGAAGAATTATTTTAATTGCAGGAATAAAAATGTTTATGTCCAGAAGCTGGTTCGTGTTACTGGACCTGTAGCAGTTGCAGCTTTGTCTCCTTTGAACTGAGCGTCTTCTCCCTGTGAGCCACATCTATTATTTAAGTTTTCACATTTGGAGGCGAACTGCTTTTGCACTTTCTTGGAGGCTTGTGTAACAGCACCATCATGAACTAAAGGCGTAAGGTTGGGTAATAACTAGTAAACATTGGCCAGGCCATATGTTGTGTGTCATTACGACCTTAAATTGCATTCGTTTTCTGTCCCACTTGAAGTGTCTCACATGTCTTTGTGCTCTCTCAAATATGTCTGTCTGCTTCAACCTGTAGGCACATCCGGATCCACACAGGAGAACGACCTTACAAATGTGATGAATGTGGGAAGAGCTTCACAGTTAAATCTACCCTGGACTGCCACGTGAAGACACACACAGGTTGGAGTTTCATCACTGGGACTTGCTGCTGACTTAAGTTGAGGTTGAAGTCGTCTTAGTTTTTAGCTGTGCCTGCCAGTCGTGGGATTTCTGGAACATTGTGGTATTTGAAACAAGACAGGGGATTTGACTCAGGATCAGCCAAAAGTTTAGCAGAAAGACTGAAAACAGCCAGTCCGCCTCTGCCCAAAGGCAACAAAATCCATCCAGCAGCACCTCTGGAGATCACTAATTTATGTTATTTTGTTTGTTGTAAAAGCAAATGTGGTTTTATGGGTTTATGTATTGAACTCCAGAAGGTCAAGAAATATTTCAAGACATGACCACTTGTAAAATTACATTTAGTTGTTTTTGCACTGTATTTTATGGTCAAGTTAGATAAACAAGACTTAATATGTTAATAAGAGAGCTTTAGAGGAGCTGGTAAGTGGATTGTGTTACCTTTGGCCAGGCTAGCCGTTTCCACCTGTTTCCAGGTTCTATTCACAAACAAGTTGGTGTGTCATGTTTAATTGACTGAACCGAATGTTCTCCTCATCTCTGCAGGTCAGAAGCTGTTCAGCTGTCACATGTGCAACACCTCCTTCTCTACAAAGGGCAGTTTAAAGGTGCACATGCGCCTCCACACAGGCTCCAAGCCCTTCAAGTGTCCCTTCTGTGAGCTCCGCTTCAGAACCTCGGGCCACCGCAAAACACACATCCAGTGCCACTTCCGGCCGAGCAGCGACCGAAACAAGTCCAAGAGATCTGCTTCATCTGCCGGCCAGGCTGGTCAGGGTCAAGACCAGGGGGCGGGACAGGCCGTGGCATCTGGCCAGGGGCAGCAGCCGGCAGCTTCAGAGGCCCTTCAACCTGTGGGCCTGCTACAGACGCCCAACTCTGACCCCAGCATTTACCTCCCAGCCAACCAAGTCCTGACGGGGCAGTTTGACCAGAATCTGCTGCAACCAGGACTCGTGGGACAGGCCATCCTGCCTGCCTCCATGTCAGGTAGGGATTATGTTTAGGTCCACTTATGTACACTGAAAGCCACACAGACACACTCAAAATACCTTCTAATTCAGCATGCAGTGATACAAGAAAAGAGATTTGTGTATCTAATTCTGAGCAGAGTAGAGCAGCGTGGCAAGAAGACACTTAGTAGCCTGTTATAGTGTACTTTCTTCAGGATGAAATGACCCACGACAGTAAAACAGAGGCAGTAAATTTTACTATCCCGAAGAGTTCCTGTGCTGTGCTATGCCTGACAACACATTTTATTGGCATTTGGCACCTTACTCTGATGGTAATGTCAGGCCAATGATTAATGCACTGAAGGGTGTAACTGAAATGCAGCAGGGATCATCATTTCCACTGTCGGTCAGCCCGTCGGTAATCAGTTGGCAACATCAACACTGTTGCTCGGGACAAGATGAATTTCACCATAATGCCCGATGGAGGCCAGTAATGGAGGGAGGGGGGTGATTTATCACCACTCACTCTCCTCCAATCACAAGATGCCATTTGATCATTTTCAACAGGAACCTGCCTTTGTGTGGTAACAGAAAATCCTCCAATTGACCTCTAACAGTTCTTAAGATGTTTGGACTTTGCATAGCTGCATTTTGGAAGCAGATAAAACATCCGTGTATCAGAAGAGGTTAAAAGAGCTGAGCATTCAAGTTTTGCTGCATGTGCCGTGTTGATAACATAACTTGGTCTAGAGAGAGGACTTCAGAATTCTAGATTATGGTTCCTTTTCATAACTAAGCCTTTCATGGAAAATTAAATGGCAACTGGCTGCAATATTAAGTTATTATACTCTAAAGTAACAGTACTGTTTCTCATTTTAAACAAGCAAACTAAAAGCAAATTAATTGAATCAGGGAGATGCTCTGCAGCTGTAATTTCTGAATGCTGCAGTATGCATACACTTTCTCCAAAACACCACAGTTCATTTCATTTAAATAGTCTGCAGCCATGAAATTACTTTCCCCACGCAGCTTCTGGAGCATGACATTTGAGGTGGTGGCCCAAAATGTTTTCCAGTCATGGCTCTCTTCCTCAAGCGCACAACTTCACATTTTCACACTCTCACTCACTCTCTGTTCTCAGCTCACTGCAAGCAAACCTCATCCAAAAAACTATCTCCTTTCATTGTCTTGGAGAAAGATGATTACACTGCCGGATTTGCTTTGTTTTCTCTCAGTCTTGCAGTGGTACTTATTCATGAGCTATTTAGTTTTTTTTACTTTAAAGATATTTTTGCTCCAGCAAAGGCCATCAGGGCATTTTGGGTCACTCAGAAACCTAGCAGTGCATAAAATGGATTGTTGTTGATGTCATAGTGCCTCCAGCGCCATCAATGTCTGGAACTATTTAAATCATCAATTTCAGGCATAGCCCCTGGCTAATAAAACCTTATGCTTCTTTACCTGCCACAACCTGCCGGACCTTACATGCAGGATTTTTCAAATCATTTAATTTTCTAAGTGACAGATCTAGAAGTTGAGCTGAACTATAAATGAACACATGTTGAAACTGAAAAAAACAACAACTGTATTTTATGTTCCTCCACAACCTCTAAGGTCAATAGATATTAACATGACATAAAAGCAAACATAAAGCTCTAACACGTCTCAGAATTAGTCCATTATTACCATTAAAATGTGAAATATCTAAATGCTTGTGTGTGTGTGTGTTCTGCAGCTGCAGGAGACCTGACCGTGTCTCTCCCAGATGGCCTGACCACTCTGGACGGCATCCACCTGCAGCTGACGCCTGCCAACCTGGTGTGCCCCAACGTCCAGATCTCTGGCATCGATACCAGCAACATCAACAACATCACACTACAGGTTACACACACCTCCTACCCCGCCTTTACGTCAAGGTTAATTAATCTGAGCCTTTTCTGTTGGGCATGAATTAGAAAGGGATGTTTCCCTTTATTACCAAGTTTCTTAGTGACATTGTGCTCTGCAGCTTATTTTCTCACTGGGGGAAATCGAATATATCTGAAGCATCACTAAGAGGAGTAATTAGGAGCATTAATCTTTCTTTAATTAGTTTATGCGTTCAGTGATTCAAGTCTTGCAGCCCCACCCTTCACATGACAGTTTGAACCACGTTAAAAACCTTTGTTAAAAATCAGAGGCACTGTATTTCACAGCACTGCTGAAGTGCTGTTTATGAGCCAAAAGACAAATCTTGTGCAATACTTTAAGTGTTTCATGTATAAAATTACTATTAGTTTTATCTAATAGTTACATTTTTTTTAATTAGTTTTGTATCAAAACATTTTTCAAAACCAGCCAAGGTCTTGTTTGCGGCCCAACCATTAACATACACAAGCAAGCATTGTAAAATGTTTTAGACTTAAGATTATTTATTGAGAAAGATGCGTCAAAAAGGTTTGAGAATGCTGTGAATAATGCATCTCGCCATATTAGTTGTGGCTGGTTGTGCTTCTTTAGTTTCATTTTAAATGCTAAACCTCCCTTTTATTGCAGACTTTTGATAATATTAAGACTGCAGCCTGCTTCCTCAACAACAATCTTCATTATTTTCGTCAGTCAACCGAGCAGAGGACGAGTGAGGCGGTGGACTTAATAATTATTCCAGGGGTGTGAATTATTTTGTCTGGATCGTTCCTCTCAATTACTTGAACAGATTAGTTTATTAGTTGCAAAATGTGTTTAAGATGCATTGTGTATCATCAGCTTTATTTTTTTGACAGAGTAGTTCATAATTAAGTGGATTTCACCGGCATATTGAATTTAAACATCTATAAATACAAAATCACCACATCATAAGGGTTTTATAATTAGGTGATTTGTTTATAACTACAAGGTAAAGATTAAATGTCAGCAGTGACGTGGTTAAGAGAGATTCACCAACTATTAATATGTTTAGTTTTTTTTTTACTGCAGCTGTATTATATTTGCTAATGACGGTGGTCAGTGCAGAGCTTTGGATGTTTTTTGCCTTAACGTGACTAGTGAGCCTTAATGCACAAAACCGAATGAGCAGTCTAGTGGAGGGGAAGTCCTACAATCCCACAAGGCCACCAGAAGGAGGTTCATCAGAGCCGCAGTACGAGGAGTCTGTGATGAGTTTTGCTCAGTCAGTCGTAAAAGTAATAAATGACTATTTTGTTTTCGGCACATCTGATCTGCACGCTGGGATTTGAATCTGTTCAGTTTTTCAGGGTTAAATGAAATTCGAAGATTGGAATTTGTTCAGATAGTTTACTCATGTCCCCCATCAAAACTCATGATAAGTAACAACCGATAGGATGCACATCATCAACCAGTGCCTGCAGAAACTTTATACTGCACAATCTGGAATAGATTAGGTGTAGCATCCACAGTTTTTTTATGATTTAAGGTAAGTTTTAAAAACAGCATCTCTCTAATATTTAAAAAAAATCAGGTTTATTTTAATGGTATTCATATGAAAGTCTGATTCTTAGCCTAAGGCATGAGTCTAGATTCACTTCAACAAATTAGAATTACCACACACTACTTTTTGAATCTTAGTTCACTGATAAGAATCAAATCTTATCCGTGAACATTCCTTTTAATCAAGTTTATGAAACAGAATCTGAGATCATAAGCACTTCAGCAGAGCTGTGTGTTCATTCTCAGGTAGAAAATCATCACAAGGACAGCCTCTCATGTTTCCCCTGTACATTCCGACAAGTCGCACTCTCCTTTTCCCGGCTCCGTTTCACTCGTCCTCTTTCACCTGAAGCGCTGATCTGAAGGCCTTTCTCCTCCAGATCGACCACACCCTCCTCCAGCAGACCTTGCAGCAGGGCGGGCTCCTCTCTCAGCCCCTGAGCGTCGACACCGGCCTCGTCTCCCACTCCGGCAGCCAGCTCATGTCAACCTCTGACCCCTCGGTGTCTGCCAACGTCGTCATCCACCCGCTGACCAGCCTGGCCCTGCAGCCCTCTGCCATCACACCTGCTCAGGTCACGATGGCCGGCCTCTCTGAGCAGGATGCCAACGGTATGTGTGACGGCCTTAGCCGAGAAAAGCACCGACTAGACGCCTACTCTTCTGAGCCAAATAACTGATAAATGCTTTCCTGTGTGTCCTGCAGGGTCTCAGGACCTAGGCCATGTCATGGGCAGCTCTGGGCTGATCGCCGGAGGTGCCAACGGTCAGGAAATCACTCTTACCATCAACAATCCCAGCCTGACTCAAGCCCTCGCCTCCGCCTCTTGTTCCGGCGCTGCAGCGGGAAACCCTCAGGAGATCACCCTCACCATATCAGGTACAAGCTACACACTGTATACGCCAAATTTGTCTTTTCACAAGGATTAAAACAAACCATCAATAACAAACAGATGAAATAAGAAAACTCCCTCGAGGATCTGTAACACGTGTATTGATTTCCTCACTCAGGCGAACGTGTTTGCAGACACAACAATAACTCACAGCGCTGTCTTTCATTTTAAAGCCGCGAGATTAGAAACTTCAGTGTTAGAGGTTGTGAGTGATTCCCCTGTTCTCAAAAGATGAGGGAGTATCACTCATAACCTCATAACTCCGGCTTATCGCGTATCAGCTGGGGATGTACAGTGCGTTATATTCACAGTGCAGAGGTAAAGGGTGGCTGTGTCACTTGTTCTGAGCTCTGTTGGGTGGAGACAGATCACACCCTCCCCGCGTTTCCTCCAGACGCTACTTGGACTTTGTTTCATTCAGTATTCTGCTGTGTTTACTGTATTGTGATTCATAGCATTTAGACCAAGGCAGCAGCAAAATATTGTTATATAAAGCCTTATTTTTGGTTTTCTTTCACTTGAAGCTGCCGCAAGACTCTTAGTGGGGTGTTTTTTCCCCAAAAAATGATTGATTTTTTTCCCTTTTGCTAGAGGCAGTGAGAAATAAGCAAAGATAGTGCCTGAGACCAAAGCAAAATGTCTGAAGTCATTCTCAGTTTGTCTCAGTTTATTCAAATTAGTGCATATTTCATCCTCCCTGGGAGATATGCAGAACAACTTTTTCATTTCCTCAAACACACCAAAATATTCTACATCTTACCCCACCTCAAAATAAGGAAAACAAATGGAGTTGAAATGCGAATGAATGTGAAAAATATGGCAAACTTTCTTGGATTCTGGACAACTCATGGCCCTCCTCCACACTTTCGCAGGTCAGGATCTGCTCGCCCAGCATAGCAACCCTAACGCTGCCGAGATGAACGGCAGCATCAGGTTGGCATCACCACTCAACAGTCAGCCCACCAGCGCAACCCTGACCATCACCAATGACCACCTCCTACCTCAGAGCCCCGCCAACACTGGAATGGCAGGTTAGGACTGGTACAGATACGTGTGTTATGCATCATGAAGAAAAGTGTGTCGCCTCTCTAAAAAGTTCCACAAGTTATCACGCAGAGTATTCAAAACATGTTCAGTCCCTGAGGAAGACTGATTCTCTTGAGTAAGACATTGAAAGGTTACTTTGTGACCTTGCTTGCCTCATGAAAATTGAATCAAACAGCTCTCCACTCTGTGGGGATTTCATCTTTGATGTGTTTAGCTTCAAGTCATTAAGCCACGGCATCATCCAAACTGGCAAGAACACATTTTCTCGCACAGTTTGGCAAAGAAGCAGGTTACATAAGGTGCTGGCGCTTGTACAACTAACGGGCAGTCGATAGCACTCGACAAGTTGAAAATGATACATTTTATGAAAACTGCTTTCCCCTCTACCCCTGTCCTCACTCACTGCCAGCCATGCAGACAATTTGTGACAGTAAGCAAATTAAAAGCTGAATTGGGAGTGAAATATGCCCGCGTGTACCTTGAAAATCATGTTGGTAATATAAATGAAGTTATCCGCTTAAATTTGATCAATATTTTCTGGCATTTTCCTCCATTCGATTTTTTAAACTAAATCTCTTTGAGGCTAAATGGCTTTGAAAGGTCTTCCTGAGAATCCTGAGAAAGAGAAACTAACGCCTCCCTTTCAGTCACATTTGTTCAATGCCACTTCCCTGTTGTGAATTTCATAACAAACTGTACACAAAAGCCATCTGTGACATGCACCAAGTCATCATCTGTAATCCCTTCACTCACTCATGACACCACTCGACTCAGGGCCACCACTTTAAGCAAATATTTTGGCATCCAAGTACCACGCTCCCGGCCACCAAATATCACCCCGGTGACCTTCTTGAATAGAACTGATTAAATCGCCATCCATTTGATGGAATGAGCACACTCACTAAGTGGGAGGTCCTTGTCTGTGCTGCTGTAAACCACTGCAATCCCTCCTAAGAGAAAAAAAATTAGGCCAAGTCTCACCTGTTGCTGCTTTGAACAACAAACAATAGATCTCACTGACAGAAGGACTGCGTCTTTAGATATGACTGAACACAAAGCCACCTGCGTCTGTCAGAGACGAGCAAAGAGTGGAGATCACCAAAAAAAACCAAAAAAAACAATGATCTGTAGCTGCTTCAAACGCAAAGGATCAGTGAGAGACGATTGTTTGTCTTTCACATTTTAACCAGTGAAAAAGGGAAGCATGAATGCTGCCACATGAGAGTGACTTTAGTGTTGAAACGGTTGAAAAGGAGCTTCCCTTTGCCTCCAGCATCACTGATGTATCCCGGGATAAAACAGTGACGTGCAGGCTCAAGCGCTCTCTCGATCGATGCCCTTTTCATGAAATGGCACGCTAAGGTGTTTGCTCCCACTGTTGAGTCATCAAAGCGTGTGTGTGAAGTGAAATGGCCGAAATGGCTGCCAGATGGAATTTCAAGGCTGAATAAAACTTGTCCTGGTCTACACATCCTGCACAAGTTTTTGCTGTAATGGAAAATTAACCCAGATCACACGGTCGTCCAGCGGTACGTTAAAACGGACTGTTTGTCCTCCTTAGTTACTGTCAAGCTTTCCATTTCCTCAGGCCACATAAGCTGTTTGAATGGTGCTCGAAATTAGTCGTATTTCTTCTGTTTCACACAGTAAAGTAACAAACAGCTCCTCATTTCAAATCCTGTTGATTTTATTGGCTGAAATCACTGCGATGGTGTTTAGAGCACATTCAGTCAGTTTTTTTGAGAAGCTTGTGAAGTGCACACGTATGTATACTGATCATGCACCCATCAAGAGGGTGTTTATTTGAGTCTTATATGTCAATATGTCAATATGTGAACCGCTATCGCTCAAGAGCTGCACAGATCCATCTGTGATAATAAAGTAAAGGGCCTGTGTGCTGTGAAGCGAGCAAATATGATTTGTTTTTTCAGGGATGGCTTCCTGATTGTTCTGTTGACTGGCTTGCATGTCACCTAGAAGCTTAATCAAATTTGCAGTCTCATCCCTCTCTTTTCATTACCCTCCCCTCTCAACTCAAGTGGAAAACAGTCCCACCACTTCACAGAGACACCGCGAGCACCTCTTCCTTTGCTGATTAGACTGGAGCCTTTCCCTTACTCTGTATGTAAATACAGTTCAGCCGCGCTTTGATGGCTGATCTGTACAGGCTCCATACTGGCCAGCTAGTGTTATTCACCATTAATATAACAGAGTTCCTCTTTGACCAAAACTAATGAATATGTTATTATTTTCAGTCAGGGAGCGAAGCAGCCAAAGAGCTTTGGTAGCCGGCTGGTTTCACTCACTTCAACAAATACAGGCTCCACGTTTTACGGTCAGCATGTACACTGGTGTAAAAGTTCAATTCACACAAGGCCAGTAACCATAGAAACCACTCAAGAGCAGCACGGGAGGATTTTATTCAATAAATTAATCTGAAAATCCTGTAATGAAACTATCTTTCTTTCTGAGAAGGATTTCACCTGGTTTCATTGTATTTCATCAGTAAAAGGCTTCAAGTGGAGAGTTTCAGTGGTTAATAATGGTCTTAATGGATGTTTTAGAGACATGTTTGCTCAGTGAGGAAAGGTAATGCGGTTGGCACACTGTATTGCAAATTTTTTGGTCAAATTTACAGTCGTTTAGTATAAAAAATACATTAACTACACGTGGCAAACACAATATATCTGTTTGAGTTGTGTTTGCATCGGTAATATACCAGGCTGCAGGTGGTTTAAAGCAGCAGATCACACAATGCTGGGACCAACACACACTCCTTACCTAGGTACTTTGTCAGAAATGCAACAGATGAGTAACTGGTGTATCTCTGTACAATACAGCCAAAGATTTTTAAGTACGGAGTTAGAGAGTTCAGCAGCCGGTCACCTTCAACTTTCCAAGTAACTGCACAGTGTTTGTGCAGTATTTAATGAATTATAGGCTATGCAGAAATGCAGCTGCTTCACAATAAGTCACCATGTGTTTCACCAGTGGAGGGCTTCTAATGTGAAATATGTCGGCATTGACAGTAACTTCTTACGGCTGTAGGAGAATGACCAGAAGACAGTGAGGTCAATGTTTTATCATCAGTGTCTTAAAATTACAGTATGTGAATACTGAACACTGGATTACTTACTGCATCCTTTCCTGTGAGCACCCCATGAATCAGAATTATATTATATATCAGAATTATACTATATTATACTGCACTATACTAAAGAGAAAGTTACAGAATATTAATACATCACTACCAACCATGAATAGTATTAAAAAAGAGAGCTGACTTTATGAAAACCTTATGGATTATAGCTGTTTAAAAAAGTCCTGCCTTTGGTCTTAACGGCGTCCAGGGCCGTTTCCACAACACCTCAAGGCTCGTATTCCAGCTGTGGCGAGGAACATTATGGTGCCCATTCAAATACACTTTGTAAAGTTTCCACTGCATT
>JBAJHX010000036.1:19503706-19528021 GCA_037176925.1 Amniataba percoides
CAAGGCTCGTATTCCAGCTGTGGCGAGGAACATTATGGTGCCCATTCAAATACACTTTGTAAAGTTTCCACTGCATTTGCAACAAACAGAATGAGCATCTGGCTGTTGTTGGAAACTGAGTCATAAACCATGTAAGAAACTGGGTGTTATAAACTCACATCATCACTCTAACCTCACGGTCTCTCTCTCTCTCTCACTTGTCAGTCTCCAGCCTGCCCCCCAGCACCACGCTGTCACACACTGCTGCCTCACAGAGCCTAGTGATGTCACCAGGAGGCGTGGCCAGCGATAGCAGCGTTACACTCACACTCACAGATGCTCAGAGTATGCTGGATGGAGTCACTCTAAACCTCAATACACAGGTAAAAAAACAAAAAAAAAAACACGTCACTGCTCACAAAGACACTTTCAGATGTGCTGTGCAATTTAGAGTTCATGTTTTCCCATTATTTGGCATCAGGACTCATTTAAAGTCTGGTTTCTTTAAGACCATCTGACTCCACAACAAAAACAGTGACGTCATTAAACGTGTGAGATGTCTGACATGATGTAGTTTGTCAGCTGTCTTAAACAGTATCGTTTGGTCTTTAGGGTCAGACGTTTCCTGCAGTGCTGAATGACTCCAGTCTACCAGGACAGCCAGCCGGCTCAGGCCAGCAGGTCATACTGGTCAGCCACCATTCCCAGTCCACGAACGGAGCGTCCGACAACGGATACAATGTGAGTCTGTTGGTCTTCTGTGCGCACGGACCTGTCAAACTAAGGCGGGAGGAGAACTGAATAGTCAAGATGGCAAGAGAATAATCAGCCGTGATGGATTACCAATCTGAAAAAGTAGTTGACTAAATTTGATACTTTCAGACATTTAGCTTCTTTCAACACCAGACCAGACTGATGAAAATACCATTAAATATTGTAAGCAAAGACACCCTGCTAACCAGTAGAGAATATTATTGGAATTAAAAGCTTCAATTCTTAAGTGTCTGTGGGCTTTTTGTGTGTTTACGTGAATATGTCGCTCACTAATCTTTTTGTCTCATCCAGATCACTGACGACGGCCATAAAGGTGGGAAGGATGGCCAGGCGGAGGCTGATAATCGGAACCAGTGTTACTACTGTAATCAGGTGTGCCAGAACGCCAACACGCTGCGACGCCACTGCAGACAAGCTCACGGCAAGGACCGCTGCCACGTCTGCAGCGTCTGTAATAAGGCCTTCAAGCGAGCTACACACCTGAAGGTAAGAGCTCGTGTAAAAAGACTCAAATGACAAACGGCTGTGAATTTGAGTTGCTGATGGCTGATATTTTTAAATGCTAATATCAATCCAGCTGCTGCCTCTCTCTGCAAACAACGATGCCACTTACTTGATTAAGAATAAGCATTGAACCAATAAAACTGATGAATAAAATTCTCCTAGTTTTCTTTTATGAAAACAGTAAATCAGCGCTGCCAGCACAAATCTCACTTCTAGCAATTAGAGTTTCCACCTTAGGCCGGTAAGTGATAGATTCAAAGAGTCAGTAAAGAAAAGGACACCGGTGAGAAAGAGCTATATAATAAAACACGCCGTCATGCATCAGCATTTTGGATTGAGCAAAAACAAAACACTTAAACTGAGAAGGGTTTCTTCGTTGAATCAGAAGCACATAAGCTTCTCTTCTATGTAAGTCCTCCTCGCACTGCTGAGACACTCCAGCACGTAAATGGCTGAGCTCTCAGATCAGGAGGAGAGAGGAGGTGATGGTTTTGTACGCGAGCCCTTTCCCCTCCATATGTCACATTTCCAAGCACAGGCCGCAGGATCTCGCTTTTGTAAGCGCGCCTCAACCTGACGAGCACTAATTCTCTTTCATGAAAGTAATGACGCTGAGATTAGGTGGGTGTCGCAGTGAGAGTGACCGAGCTTCATCCTCTGCAGGTGCCCGGGGTGCTCATTAGTCTGCAGCCAGAAGTCGGATGCTGATTTTAGATATTTTTTTTCTAAAAAGGCCCAGTGGTGTGAAAGATAAATTGGTAGCGCTCTTATTTTTCATTTTGTTGGCCTGTGGACAATCATTTCACCATTTAATTATAGCCAGACAACTGCAAACCACAGATTCATAATTTGGGAACATGGAAAATGATTTAATGATAAATTTTTACAATTAATTCTGGATGTTTCTGCTTGACGGGCAGCGCTAAATTGGTTATGGAACTTCGGTGCAGTCTCACAGGGAGGACAAAGGAGTGTTTTCCATCGCATAAATCTGACAGTCAGATAAATGAAGAGGATTTGCTCAATTGGCCTGCTGTGATAAATCACATCATCTCTAGCTCTGACTCAACTTTTACAATCACCTGGTCATGTCAAATTGCCATCGGTCTAAGCTGTTTGAAAACAAAGTGGAGAAATAGTTGTGCTTTCGCGTCAAGCTGAGCCACCCGGCTGCTGCTGTAGCTCGATGTTAAGCAGACGAACCAGAGAGCGGTATCGACTTTCTCATCTGCGAGAAATTCAGCATATGTCACAAAACGTTGAAGTATAGCTTTTAAAGTGAGGGTGATGATCTTGGTGAGTGAGGCAGAAAAGAGCTGGGCAGTGGAAACTGTTTTCATCAAATTTGGTGATGTTTTTTGAAAGTTTTTTTTATCTAAGTTGTAATATTTTTTCCCCAAACTTCCCAAAGGCACTTTTAATAACCACTGCCTCTGTAATGACCCCAAACACATTCTAGACTCTGTAATCTCCCTATAAACTTGATGCAGCTACAGCATAAGCATGCTGGTGATTTTCCCTACCAGAAGTCTTATCACGCCATAGTTTCCATTCACTTACCTGTGTGATGGTCCTGAGTACGATTCAGTGCTGCAGGTTCAGTATTATCAGTATTCTGGTCACTTGATACTGCTCTTTCACTCTGTCATAAATTTTATAATTCTGACACCACGAGCCAATGTTCTCACTGCTCTATCTATAAAAAGACATTTCCACACTGTTCACTGTAACACCTTTTAGGGCTTGAAGTTCAACAACACATAGTATGGTAGTTAGAGTTGTAGGGTCCTGCCATAGTCTTATTTTGAGAAGCTGAGAGAGGAAACATGAAACATCAGTGGGCTTATACATTTAGTTTTTTATTTATTTTAATATTTAATATTTTGCTCTAGAAAAAACTAAAGGAATGCCAGCTGACTTCATTATCGATGGATCTGCTGATTATTGTCTCAATAAATCACTTTTTTGTGCACAAAAATGTCACAAATCTCAGATAAGAGTAAAAGATGAGAAGACCCATTGTAATTTCAGTGTCCAAAATTACATTGTGAAATTGCTTATGTTCAACCATCAGTCCAAAACCCAAAGATTAATTTTACTGTCATGCATAAACATTTTATTTAAACAAAGGGATCAGATTTTACATAAGCATGTGCTCAAAATGATCCATGTATTTGCATATTTACTGGTTATCTCATTTTTCTTTTAAACTTTGAATTTACAACATCAGAAATCCCTCCAGCAAACAGAACACATCATGAACAACCTCACAAACAAAAAAAAAGGAAAAAAAAGACAATGTCAGATCAAATTGTCCTTAAGGATGACTGTTGGGGTGTCCAGAATCGGTGTGATGATGTGTGATGTATCTGTTCTAGCCACATCGTAGTGCAGGTACCCTTTGTGCCAGACTTTAAACTGTGAAACACATTTTTTGCATCTGCAGGAGCACGAACGAGTGCACCAGCCGGGCCCGTCACCCAGCTCCCAGAAACCCCGAGTCTTCAACTGCTCCTCCTGCGTGAAGGCCTTCGCCAAGCGCAGCCAGCTGGAGAGGCACAACCGAACACACACAGGTAAGAGGATTATGGAGCCGGTTTGCAGAGCGCACGTTACAGCAAAATCGCAACATTGTGGTTCAGGTTCAAATCTTACACCGCCTGAAGAGCCCCAAATAAATAATCATATTAAGAAACTGCCTGTAAAACACTCAAATAAAAGAAGTCAGCATGCAACCAAACTTAGCAGCTTTCTTCTGTTGGGCCTAAGTTGTCAAGTCCTGTTGGGAGTGTTTCGCCCTCATCAACAGAAACTAGTAATGCTGGCTGAGATGTGACCGGTGACATGACCACTGTCATGAAAAATTATGTAGAATAAAATTTGACATGAAGTATAAAATGTCATGGAGGAAAATATTGTGAACTAACTATAGAAACTGTCTCTCTGCAATGAAACGAGGTTTCTCTATCAGACCTCCCTGTGGTTCTGAAAACAAGATTAATTAAATAACATTGAATAACAACAAAGTTGAGGTTTAATAACTTGTTAAATTCATTCACAGTATATCCAGCCAATTATACAATGTGTTCAAATATTTATTTTCACAATATCTTTTTCATTAATATAATGCTGCACACCTCAGGGCTCCGTAACTACCGTAGTGTTATTAAAGATATTAAGAGAGAGTCTGGTTTCCAACACAGATGTGCAATATCATTTGTCTGTGAGGTTTCAGGAGCTTGTGCAAATGAAAGGAAACGTTCGCTCCCCATGGAAACACGTAGGTCAAATATATGTTTTAGACTGGGCTTACGCTGTATCACAGGCGTACGTTGCGTGGCTCACATGCTTTATACAAATTCCACAGCGAATTACGACAATAACATGCCCACAATGTAATGTTCAACTGACAGGGGAGAAGAAAAACTTTTGATCGGGACAACAGCTCATTGCCCAAATAATAGGCTGAGTTTCAACGCCTTCGTTTGGTGTAATTCCTCAGTTCACTCTGACAGCAGTCCTGAACGTGAAAACAGGGTCGTACGCTGATGATGTGATATTTAGCAGCTCTCAGCTCTCCCCCGTCAATCTCGCCAGTTCGTACATTCATTCTGACACTGTTAATAAGCAGCCAAGTGCCTCGGATGCCTCTTCTCTCTGTGAAATCCTAAGCACCCAGACATGATTATCAGCCCTCATTGTACGTAAAGAAACGCTTCTGTTGGCCTATTACCATTTGAATAGGCTCATCTGAATGTGGCTAAAGGAGATTCTGATTGGACCTTTCCATTCTGGTTCATCTCACCTCCTCGTTGCGACAGTTTGTTTTGTCTCTGAGCAACTTTGAAAAAAAAAGAAGAATTACAATGACAAAAACCTTCCCTCCTCCCTCTATTCGTGTGTTTTGCCCGACGTCCGTAGCTGCAGTTTGAGAGAGGAATGACGAGGCTCGACAAGGAGAGATTACTTTTTGAATAGGAACTCTCGCCTGCTGCTGTTTTAGCCTATAAGTTTGTAAAAGTTTTTATTTATAAAAATAGCCATTATTACAATGAAATCCTATCCAACATGCCACAAATATAGTTTATCTGTTTAATATCACTGTGCAATTTTAATATTTCTCCCTAATAAAACCAGAAGATTGGACCCTTAGATAACAATGAATGATGCTAACAAAACATGTAACTAAAAAAAGGTGATGTGAGAAACAAGATGTACATCTGCATGTGCATTATTGCTACCATGTCTCCAGGCTTGTTGTGCACATCCACAAGCTTTAGTATCAGCATCAGGTTTCCCACAGAGCAGAGGCTGTTCCAGCTCATCTGAAATAAAGACACTTTAAACAACAGCATCATGCAGAAAATTACTGTTAAATTAAGCAATTTTCTATACTGTTATCTGCAACAAATCATTTTAAATAAAAATGACAAAAATTCAGATGTTCCACATTCCAAAAATGTGAATGAGTGATGGTTTTGCAACGTGTTTTGAGTAATAAATATGGCTTTTGGACTGTTGGTGGAAAAAAAAAGACCTTTTAAGATGTTGCCCTGGACGAAAGTTTGAAGTTAAATGAAATAGCATTTTTTTAAACAAAGTCAAGATTTAACATTCAGTTGAATCAAGACAGTAATCAGCAGGTTAATCTATATTAACCTGCTGATGTTGAGAACATGTTGAGTGTTTACTTATGTTTTACATCGTGTTAAATCAGGAAATGCAGTATTGTGGAGTTGGCCAGAGATGATTTGTTTTTCATCTGTTACTTGGTGAAAATACTTTCCACCTACACACAAAGTGTATACGAGCATGTGCACAGTGCCGCTCCCATCACAGCGGCTTGTCTTCGCGCGAACCCACTGATAAAAAGCTTGCTGTGTTAAAAAAAAAAAAAGTTTTATCAAGAAGCCTTAGACAGCAGAGGTTGGTTCATTTTTGAGTAATACTGATACAAGAATCAGCAGCATGTGGATGGATATTTAAATGGCAGGATTTTGAATATATCAACAGTTGCAGCATATAGATGTGTGGGAGCCGCTGAGGTACTTGTGTGTGCCTGATGGAATAAATGACAGCAGAAGAGTGTTTATTTGTCAGACTCTGGGCTCGTGAACTGTGTGGCCTGAACAGCGTAATTAAAGTTTGTTTGCTTTAAATTCTGTCTCTGTCACATTACTTATTGTCCTATAACCTCAGCCGTGGTTTCATTTATTTCCAGTAATTAAAACCAGGCACAATGCTGAAATATCACAATGAACCTGCCTGTGCAGTTTCCAATGCACGAAACTGATAAATGCAAACGGCGTCGAGCTCTAAACCGTGTGTGTGTCTGTGTGCAGGCGAGCGGCCCTTCAAGTGCAGCCAGTGCGACAAAGCCTTCAACCAGAAGAGCGCTCTGCAGGTCCACATGGTCAAACACACTGGAAAGAAGCCCTTCAAGTGCGAGGTGTGCAGCATCCGCTTCACCCAGAAGAGCAACATGAAACACCACATGAAGAGATCCCACGGCTACGGTGAGCAGCTGACGGGCGTCACGCCAGCGCACACACCGGCTCAAGCCACCGACACTAGCAGGTGCAGCCAGCTGTCTGTGCAGCTGGGCAACGCAGCACACTAATCATCTCTCTCTTGTCTGTCTGTCAATTTAGTTTACTTTCACTCGGAGATGTAACTTCCAAGTGCGTCGGGGTAGATAAGCATTTTATAATGAATTCCTGTTTTCTACTTTGTGGCGTTCGTGTGGGTGTGTGTGTTTCTGTGCTTCTCATTTGCACACAGTCCACTCTCCCTATATGAGAGGCAGTGTGTTTTCAAGGCAGCGCGCATTAAAAGGTCTCCCTGAGGCAGCGTTCCTCAGCCTTCCCCAGTGAAACGATAACCGTCTCTCTTTCTGAAGTGCCGTGTCTCTAGTTCCTCACTTGATGATCCTTCTCATTATCAGCAGAGATTGAGCCATATGCCAACACTCAGTCGCCGCCCCGCTTTATGTGCACGCACACACACTATCTTACATCGTGGCATGTGTCATGACAGGTCCATCGACTGTTGTCCCTTGAAGCACAGCTTCCTCTTTGATATCATGTTCAGTCATTACTTCCTCAGTGTTGGTTAAGGCTGATGCTCCTCTTTAGTTAACCTCATCCAAGAGTGCGATCAACACTCGTTTGTTATTCACTGCAGACAGATCTGCACTACTTGAATCTGACTAGTTCTGCAAAAGTCCCCCGCTGGGTGGCTGGATGATATAAAAACTCTTGTCTGAAGCACTGGCTTATGTAGTGTCACTTGGATTTAAGCCTCTCGCCTACAAGGTGAGAGCTCGCTGAATTCATTTGTGCAATCCAAAGCACGAGCTCCTACCGCAGATAAGATTTCAGAAATATGTCAATTATTGTTAAACTTCTGGAAAAGTAATTCAGCTTTTAAACGCACCTTTTACGTGGTCTCATGGCGGCTCAGACACAAGCCAGCTGTATCCACACACTTAAAATCTGAACAGTACATTTGTGTTTGGACATGGAGGCACATGGAGGGTAAAGACCTCTCTCTTTAAAGCTGCCTGATGCGAGCGCATACTAAAGCGGGATCGAAAACACAACCACCCGCTCGTGTTGGTTATGGAGGTTTGGCTCCTTACTCAAGCAGCCATTCAAAGATTTCCATCAGCGTCGCTTTTCCAGAGAAAAAGCAGGGAAACGCTTTGAAAGCTCAGTGGGAGCAGGCGTGTAAATGATACATTTTACCATCAGACAGATTCAGGTAATAGAAAGAAGAATGTGTTCACACGTTACAGAGCAGGACTTTTTAAACATGTGAGTTCTTTCTCTTTATAGTCTCTATAGTATAGTAATAGCAGAGCGTTTCAGGGGTGACTATGCTGGTCTGTCAGTCAGTCCATTTGTCTCTCTTTCTGTCTGCCCCTCCATCCCTCCATTCACAGCTTCTTTGATCTTCTTGAATATATGACTGATTGATGTATAGCTGTTTTCTTCGGGGGGTTTTTCACACACATTCAAGTGGGGGAAAACAGGTTCCATAAATTTCCATATTGCTGGCCTGAGGTTTTTACTGTGTGAAATGCAAAGAAAGGAATATTTTTTCCACTCAGGCATTGTGGCATCCGTCAGTGTTGGTGTTAAGCAGCAGCTGAACTGTCTGCATGGTTTTTGTTTATGGATTTCTCTCTCCTCCTCATTCTGTCACACCACTGAGCTGTAAATTGCCATTTTACCATGAAACAAAATGGGAAGAAACCAGTGCGGGGGAAGAATTGTTCCACTTGTATCACTGTAATACAGACGATTTAAGGTTGGACTACATGTGCAACGACTCTGTGGAAGCGTTTTGGGAAGGAGTCCTCCATTCAGTGCACTGAAAAATGTTCTGTACGCAAACACACACAAGAACAGACATGCTAAAAATGCAGTGATTCAGCTGGTATTTTATCTCGGAAACTGAATTACTTTTGACAAGAATTTCCTGGGAAAATTCCCGGTAACAAATCCCTGGTATTTGTTTTATTTGTGTGGCTGCTGAAGCTGTTTGTTCACACTAAATAGAAAACCTCAGTCGTGCTGCACGTAAAAAAAAATACTCGAGGATCCGACGCGCACAGTCATGCAGTTGCAGCTTAATGAATATGTGTTTGAAGTGTGTTTGGGATATAGGAAGCAAAAAATAGGGGGAGACAATTAAATGACTCCCACTCTAAACTAAATTTGGCGCGAGGCCTGCAGTGGTAGAATGAACCTCTCCGCTTGTGCCGAAGTGACTTTCTGTTGTTTTGTGATGAGTTATTTTCAGCTGAATGTCGTATGACACATGCCTCACATTATGTTTACAACTCACAATGAGCATAGTCCACATCTGTCAGCTCTTATTATACAGAATAGACAGAAGGACAAACAAGAGAGAATCTGAGACGTTTAAACAAATGTGGGAAGAGCAGGGAGGGGAGGATTGTCTTCTGACTAATAGTCTCATTTGCATTCACTGGCAGATTGAATGGAGAATCCGAGCTGCCGGTGCTGCTCTCTAAATGCGTGTTAATGGGCTCTTCTTCTAGTTTTTATGAAGCCTGTGAGTCACCCGGACCCCTTCTTATTCTTCATTTTCTCCTCCTTCTCCATCCAGGTCAGATCCAAGACATGTCTCTGAGCCAAGAAGATGCGGCACCGCAGGTCGAGGTAACGCCTGAGCTCGACCTGGAGGTGGTTCCCGAGTCATCCGGAGACTGGCACAACGTCTTCACCTAAAACAGAGCGCACGAGCCCCCCGACAGGCACTGCACAGTGTACCGAGCCCTGATTGAGTTTCACAACCGAGCAGCGAGGCTTCAACGAACATTTTCCTCCTCTCCAAAAAGGTTATTCGGTTAGAAAAAAAGATTGAAGACATTATAGATTAGCTGCACTGTATATCGAAGGCTTTTACCTTCGCAGCAGTCCCCAGTTGTTTGTCCAGATTAGCGGTGAAGTAAGGGGAGTCTGGTTCCCTCTGATTGGCTTAATGACTTTTATCTGTTTTGCTACTGTCTGATTGCCATCAATATGATGACCTCCGGAGAGGTTCGGCTCAATAAACACTGTGGCGTTCCAGAGAATTCTCCTGTCAGGAGATGCAGGCCCGCTTTGTGCCGACCCTGTTGGAAAGAGAAGAAGCAGTATTCTGCCCCTCGAGACGAGAGAGTCTGATCACAGGGACGAACGTGGGGCTGAAACCGTCTCGAGTGCTGTCGTGGCTCCAGTAACAGCTGTGTGACGGCATAAAACACAGAGAGCTTTTTTTCCACTGTTCTACCAGAAATTTGTCACTTTTTTTACATATTTATACTGTACATATTTCATGTCGAATTGAAATGTTATTCGCAGTTTGTTACATGTTTGTTTTACTTAGAAACAGCTTCCAGGGCGGTAACGCCGCCTCGTGTTAGGGAAGATCGTCAGCGAGCTGTGAGGACGCTGCTCTGCATCCGATGCTGTACGACCGAACACGGCAGCATCATGTTTCCCGACTCACAGCTCCGACGTCTCCCTCTCTGTAGTTCATTCTGTAAATAGTGTAGGTAGATTGCGTATATTTTCTGATAACCTACCAACACATGGATTGGTTGGAAAGATGTAATTTGAGCATAATGTTGCATTTGTTATGAAGCAAAGCCAATGTACAGACAATAAGCTGTTTACTTTTTTCTTTTTTTTTGCAGTTGTATTTTCTATTGTGCATAATAAATTAAGGAGATTAAAGTAATTTTTCTACTAATTTAAACTTGCATTTCTTCTCATTGTGTTGTGATTACATCATTGTGTCTTACACATGAAATATTTTCTTTTTTTTCCTCCTGTTTTTTAAGGAATAGTTTCACATTTTAGAAACTTTCTTCATGACTTAGATGAGATGATTTGATACCAATCTCACCTGTGAGTTAAAGGTTGAAGTTTCGAGCACTTTTCATGTGGAAGCACTTGTTCACTTGGCGCAGTATACAAACCGCTGTGCTGCACTTTGGTCTCTGATGAGCCATCAAACGAAAAGATGTTTTATTCAAACCAGCTTTGGACCACATTTCACGTCTCACTCGTACCTGGAGCAACACGCCTACACAGCCTCCTTAATTCAGATTTTTGACTAAATGCCCGCTAACGCTTCGGTTTTCACACGGTTTAAACAAACAAGATAGAACATGTTGATTTGTGAGCTTTCGAGATGCCGGTGGGCGGATTGTTCAACTTCAGACACAGCTGTTTCCCCCAGCTGTTGATGCTTTGTGCTAAGCTAAGGTAGCTGCCTGCTGACTGGATCTTCACATTTATGGTACAGAAATGAGGGCGATGTTAATCTCTCATTTCCCCCTCGGCAAAGAAGTGAAGCCGTGTATTTCCCAAAATGTCACACCAGTTCATAAAGAAGTCACGTTATTTTTTTTCACGTTTCCAACATTTGTTCTGCTGTGTGAGTATCCCCCATAATTACCCATCACTTACACTTTCAGGCACACATGTAATCTGTAAAGCAAATAATCTATCTTTCTCTTCCTGTCACAGACCCCTTAATGTGATCTTATGCAGCAGTGACATCTCTGCATACTTTTGTCCATTTTTGAAGTTCATTCATGAAGTTTGTCCGTGGCAGGCATTTGCATTCTCTCATTCATGTTTCATTACACTGCTTTTCTGTTTATTTAAAGGGAGTGAAAGATGCTTTGTTGTGAAAAAAATGAGGTAAAAAGACATCCCTTTATATGTAAATGTGGAATATGTGAATAAGCAGTGTGTGTTTCATTCATATTTTTCATTGCCACAGCCAGCCTTTGTATCATTTCAAAATAGCGTGTGTGTGTGAGTGTGTGTGTGTGTGTGTGTGTGCGCGTGTGTGAGATTACACTCCATCCTGAATGGTGCTCCAGTCACGGGTAGCTCAGGAACTCTCAGCCTGAATAATGATTACCAAATGAGTCATGAATGTGAATTCCGGCTAAATGAACAAAACTGTGTCACGCCTTTGCTCGCCGTGACGCCGTGACCTGACCCAGTAACACCACTTCCCTTCCCGCTTCGAGCTTTTTTGGTGATTTGGTGTTTTGGCGTCGCTGAACACACATCTCAGGAGGCAGAAAGGGTAGAGGTGGTTTTATAGTTTTTATTGTTTATTCTCAGTTAAATGGCTGGTCATGTTTTATTACACATACAATACAATGATGAGGAGGATCTTTACATTCACCCACAGGGTCCATTCAGAAAACAAACAAAAAAAAAAACACCACACGGCTCTCACGAGACTCGAGCACGCACAAACAGTGGGAGAGATGAACACAGGTCACACATACGAGTGGAAGATGGACGTTTTCAACAGCACAATTGGTAGTGCTGAGATTTTTCTTTAACTGACCTTTTTTTTCTTTCTTTTTCAGAAAACTTGCACAGAGTTAGTTAGAGAGCACCTTTTTGAAATTGTGTATTTATTTATTTTTTAAACTTTTTTTTCTAAGACCCACAAGAAGGAAACGCAGCGCTTTTGTTTTGGTCGTGAGGAAGAAAGGCGCTGGATTTACAGTATGTGGGCTGTGCGTAGGAACACGTGAAGACAAGAGACACCTAGACTACGACTAAAGCGAGGAGGAAAGGTCTGAATCTGGCATCATGCTGCAGCACCAACATCACGCCTCAGATTCAGAGTCTGGCAGTTTTTAAAGGAGGGAAACAGTGCACTACGAAGTCATTTAGTTTTATATATATATGTATATATGGAGAGGAATATTAGTGTATTATCTCGTGGACTGAAAAAGAAGTGATGCATTAGAAAGTCTCATTTATCTGTTTGTTTTCTTTCAGTGACTATTGCATAAAATTGATTACAAGGTTTAGGAATTACATTTTTACCACAAAACCCACAGCCAGCCTTAGGCCCTAATGACAGACATGGATCAACGCATCACGTACAACAGGACACTTAACTACGCTACGACACGAGGGTTGAACGAAAACACTACGACCAAGTGGCTCTCGTGATGAAGTCAAATCTGTTAAAAGTCTATCACAGAAAACAGAACTCAAAATAATGGTTTGTGTTCACAGAAAAAAGGTTTGAGAGCAGGACAAAGACGGTGCGACGAGACAGAAAACCTCTCCTAAAGCGAACAGAAACAACGCCCGGCCCCGTCGTCCAATCAGCAAGCGGCAATGACAGTCGAGTCAGTCGGACTCACACCGGCCGAAAACCTTCGAATGCTCCGGGTTTGCTTCAGTTCAGCCGCCATTTTGTTAGAAAAACAAGTCGGAGACATCCACAGAAACGCAAGCACGAGTATGGAGAGCCACTGCAGGGGTGGGGGGATGGAGGGATGGAGGGATGGGGGGGGGGTCATTCAGGCTGCACATGTGAGCGGCTTCAGGATCAATTTCAGCAAACAGTTCACACCCGTGATGATGACTGCACAGACTCAGCACAAAGCATGCAGGGGGAGGAGGGGGCAACAGATTGTGTCGCTATCTACCAGCCAAAGGGGAGGGGGGGGTAATAAGGGAGACGAGGGATTTAGCGTACATTAGAGTGTTATCTGAGGTGGAGGGGCAGGTGAGTTCAGGGGGTGACGAGATTTCCTCCTCTTCTTCCTCTTTTTCCCCACTGCGGTCCCGTTTTCTTGAACATCTGCTGTTGGTTGTCGAGAGGGACCTCAGCGTTTGGCTGGAGAAGCACTCCTGCTTCCCTGCGTGACACACAAAGACACCACGGTTCAGCACTAAAAGAGCAATCTGAACCCGCTGGTCATTTCACTCAGTGCATGATGGGGTTCAGCACACAGCTTCCTCTGGAGGCACTTAAGCAGAAAGCGGGTTAAGTCAGACGTAATTGCAGGAGAGTTCTCGCAGCTAAATATCAGCCTTCACCGCTGATGATGGCAATTATGAATCGTCAGCAATTTAAGCGCATTAGTTGTCTTACCAAGTAGAAATAAAAAAAGAGAACAGAGAAAGTATTTCATCAGGTTTTGCCAGCTCTTTCATCAAGTCTGAGAGCTGTAGTCGCACGCCATCAAATTAACTAACTTACCACCTTTGTAGCCATTACAAGAAGTTCTCTCAGTGAATAATGAGACCAGGGCTTAACAGTGAAAAGTAAGATCAGGACTTTAATTTGAGAAATGTGCAGGTTAGTTTATTTTGGGGCATTTTCAGGCCTGTAGTGGTGGTTATATCATCAATTAAACTAAATAAATAAATAAAGGAAATGCTGAAAACGATGAAGATAAAAATACTGATAGTAAGTCAGTATTTTGATCACAGTTTGCACAAAAGATGTCACCACTGTGAGATACTCTAAAACAATGTTTTGATAATTACGTTAAATAAGATTTCATGATGATGATGATGATGATTTTGTCTCAAATAGTCAAACCTTTTCTCATTTCATAATGTTTAGCTCTTTCTCCACAATTCTCAATAATAATAATAACCTCACAATGCTCAATTTAAAAGTCTGAATATTGAGTATTTTGTTTTGTTTTTTATCATTCCTGTGCTTCATTTTTGGCAGAAATGGACTTCCATATTGCTGAAGTTGCACGTGGGAGGCAATTATTTTTGAATCTACAGAAAAAATGTGTGTATCAGAGGAGCCTCCTACTGTATTTGTCCTGAAGGTAAAGAGAAACAATTGTTGGATATGAAATTAGGTTTCATCTCATCCACTGACCAAAGGTAATTACGTATCGCCTCACACATCCTGCTGATGTGTTTCCTTTGTGTTCTTCAGGCACTGAATCGAATCTGTGGTGAAAATCTGTTTTCCTGTTGGGTTTTTTTTGTCCTCAAAGTTTCGGATTAGATATCCTGAGCTGATCGCAAAGTCGTCACTGAGCTTTTTTCATCCCACTCGTTCATACTGATCAAAAAAAAAAAGAAGGAAGAGTGGATAAATCTGTAAGGCAGAAAGATTATACAAATGAAAGGGATCTTTATGGATCGCTCGGGAAGATAATCCATACTGTGGGAAGCTTTTTTACTCCTCCTCATAAAAAGGCCTGGGGGCTGAGCTTTTTGTTCCGAGCTATTCTTACAGTCATTTCAGACGAAATTCATTATCTGTCACGAAAGAGAAGAACTCAGTATGCAACAACAGCAGTGAAGTATCAGTCTGAGAAAATCAAGGCTGAAAATGAATAGAAACAAAGGACGAAACATTAATTAAATGTTAACGCGGCTTTATTCTCACCCTCATTTGGACTGTGGAGCCCGCTTGTGAGAAACGGAAGTGATAGTGCGATGGCGCTGAGTCAACACTAATTAGCCGTATCAGAGAAATGTGAGGCGAGCGTCCCAGTCGTTCGTCATCTCCGGGGCTGTTTTATCCCTTGTAGCTCGGTGACAACAGTTTAGCCACGACAGACGAGGACGCAGCCCCGGGGAAATCTGGATTCCTCTCCACCATCCGTAATTGCCAAACTAACTAATCTTTTTAAGGTACAGTGAAACAGGCTGACTAATTAAAACCTGACAGGGAATAACCGGCGGAGCATGAAAGCCGCCACTCCTTTTCATAACAGGTGAAAACAAAACAACTAGTAAATGGCTTCTCTGGAAATTAGAAAGCCAAACAGCGGTAGAGCGGCGGTCTGAAGTGCGTGCGAATGAATGTGCTGGAGCTGAGTGTTGCACATTAAAAGTCCGGTGTGGGAGTTTGAGTGCTTCAGATCACTTAGTCATACAAAGACGACGGAGTCATAACCTCCTTCTGTGCTCAGAGTCCTGCTGACATTTCATGTTTGGAAGCTTGTCACCATTTTTGGTCATTAACTTCGACCCCAGCAGCTTGTAACAGGCTGTCTGAGAACATTTATCTAAAAACTACGTTGTGTGATTGGTTTTTCACCAAAATACTCACACAGACAAATACAGTTTGTATATGAAAGGTCATTATTTCAACCTCTGCGTTTACACTTTGACTTGATGGAAAGTTGCTCACTGGTTTTCATGCTGACTTTGATTGGCCAGCAGCAGTTGTGCCTGTGATGTTAATGTGCAGGCCAGATGCACAGTGTTAGAAAATGGATAGATGACTGATTTGTGACGACGTCAACTCACGTTCCACCTTAAATTTGGTGGTAGGTGCTGGTGCAGCCTTTGAGTGTCACTCTGTTTTGGTCTCCACCTTTTGGGAAATACCTGTAACTTCAGCAGCTGAAAGCTTCACTGTGTCACCAGCTACTCACTAACTATGTCTGTCTGCCATTTGATGCTGGGCGGGTAGTGAGAGGGTTTATCAGAACTTTTTTTTTGCTGCCTACTCGCATTTTAAACAGTGCTTATATGCACAGTGAAACTGAAACTAAACATAAAATTGTGGGCCAGAAAAGCTGAAAAAAAAAAGCTTAAGGGTGCTGATATACTCTGTAGAGCTGAGGGGTGCTGCAGAGCTGCGTGATGATTCTCGGCGCGTTTGCACACTTCACAATGCACATAGTCAGCAACTGAGCAATTGTGAATATGAAATTATTGATTATAGTGATTCTAAACATCACATAATGGCTTACTCATAAATCAATAACATCACTTTAAACATTTTTGAAACCTCACAAGTGATTTATATTTTCCTGCGTGTAATAACTTCAGAAGTAATTTATCACACACTATTAGATTATAGAAAGCAATTATAACAATACCTTTTATTGAGATATGAATTGTTCATATTCATAAACAGGTCAAACCACCAGCATGTGTGCAGCATTCAGGTAGACTACTGTGTGTCTACTGAGCAGTTTCATACAGCGCTGCTGTGTCAAACGACCTGAAGGAGCTCAGCCAGAGACTGATGATACCGGTGTAATAAAGTTAAATTATACTGTGCATCGTGCATAAGCGACCGCTCCTGCCCTGTAAAGCAGAGCCACAGTATGTTAGCTATAGCCCCGCTGGACCCTCCAGAACTGGATCCACCATCTCCAGCTTGATTATATCAGCGCTGCAGTAAAGCTTGTAGCGTGCACAATGATCAATGTTGTCTCTAAAAGCCTCTTATTATTCTGCTGCTGCTGCGGTAGTAATGAGATTAGGATGTCTTCCAAGCATATCAAACAAATGTGGAGTGAGTTAAACTCAAGTATCCCTCCACTGCGTATCAGTTACTCACTCTGTTGTTGATATCATCACTGAGGCAGAAGGAAAAAACAGGGTAAAGAAAGCGATTAAGGAAATATTATATTTTCCATGCAGTATCACTGCCAGGACAGAGAAGAGAAGAGAAGAGAAGAGAAGAGAAGAGAAGAGAAGAGAAGAGAAGAGAAGAGAAGAGAAGGAGGAGCCACTGAGGAAGAGTGTGACTGTCTTTACCATTTTGAAGATCCTAGTCAGGGTTCCTTTGCCGTCCCCTGCACTGGCCTTCTTGCTCGACTTCTGGTCGCCCTGGCAGAAGGAGAAAATGAGTCAGTGTGTTAAAAGGGTCTTAGAGATATTTGGCAGGGGATTAGGACACGGCTGACTTCTCTGCAGAGAGCTCTGGACTCATTTTCAACTCAGCAGGGAGGGCGGGGGGTGAGTTTCAAAGAGTAAGGAGAGAAGAGAGTGTAATGCATGAGACCTCCTTCAGGACGTGCTCAGGGAGTGATGGATCAGCGGGCTGCACAAAAAGCCCAAACATCTGAGAAAAACAGTCATCGATTACGGTGCAATCCAATTTTGCCCTGCTTTTACAGTATAGTTGTGTCCCACTTCTAGCAAGGTTTTGGCGTGAATTATGTATGAGTGAGGAAAAGCAGCAAAGTTTGAGATGAAAAGTTTCCTGCTTGCATGCGTCGTTTGATTTGAAACCACCGATGGCAGTTCTTCAGAAAGATAAAGAGAAGAGGACACTGACTTTCTGAAAACATGCACCTCTCTCGCTCTTCACCAGGTGAGTCACCTGGTAACGACCACACGCTGACACTACAAAAGCAAGAGACTAATCAGTTCTGTTTTCTGTTTAGTCTTAATGACATCCAATAAGTTGATTTATCCACCGCCTCGGGGTGGATGCAATGAACCAAATGTATTTCAATTAGGAAACAACTCAAAACGTTGCTGCTCAAGGCTCGGATGAAACGGCTTTTATGGTTAGAAGTCATCATCTTTCGAGTGACAAAACAACTAAGAAGGAACAATCAATGCTCATGTCCAAACAAATTTGCATGAAAATGAACGATATGTGCTGTTTTTAAGGTTCACTGCCTGATGAGGACACTTAGGGACTGTTTGAAAAGTACTGGAGCGTGACAGAGTGTGGACCTTTTGTTTACCTAAAATAAAATACCGAGACACTTTTCCAGCATCACTAATGTTCTCTCTTGTCCATTGACTTAAAGAAAAATAGCACAACCCTTCCAACAAAATGAAATAAATTTGTGTTAAACTGGTGATGCGTTCAATGGTGTGCCCCCTCCACCAATGAACACATAAATTAAACCCAGACACAAAACTGTTGTTGCATATAAGTCCACACTTGTCTTTTTATTTGGAAAATGAAAAAAAATGACGTTACTGATCCTTTTCTGCTTTGAATGTCCTGTCTTTCAACAAAACAAAAAACATAAGCCCCTCAATCTCTCTGATCCGCCGTCCCACAGTAATAATTTCCGCACAGTCCCTTAGGAGAGT
Organism: Amniataba percoides; assembly: GCA_037176925.1. Lineage (NCBI taxonomy): Eukaryota > Metazoa > Chordata > Actinopteri > Centrarchiformes > Terapontidae > Amniataba > Amniataba percoides. Next base: position 19,522,090 of record JBAJHX010000036.1, read on the forward strand.
CTCTTTTGTCTGAGCAATTTCACCTTTTACCTCTAACAACCCCTCTGCTGTTAGCTCATGATTCACAACAAGCGCACACACACACACTCACACACACACACACACACACACTCACGCACACACGGGCATGAGGACCTTGAATTAAGTGCCGATAACGCTGCCAAATGAAGCAGAAGGCGGCCTCACTTCAGCGAGCCACAGAGGGATTTTTGAAATGAAGCAGAAAAATAAAGAGCGGAGTCACGAATGTGTGTTATCACAGCTGTACGTTACACACACGGTATGGATGAGCCACGAAATGGGAATGATGTCTCTGAAAGTGGACTGAAATGAAGGCATTATCACGGATGTATGGGCAGATTAGAGCGGCTAAAGTGCACGATGGAGACTGGATGGAAATAGAGCCGCAGGCGTCACGCTGGAAGGCAGTTTGAGAGATGACATCGCTTGCCCCCTCGGTTTAATTAGTCATGATACACCACTGTGTGTGTGTTTTGTTTGGTTTTTAAACCACCTACCAGGCCTATCTTGGCTGCTAGTCCTCTCCACTGGACGTGCAGAGAGACAAGAGACAAGAGGTAAAAAAAAAAAGGATGAAAATGTGTGTCTTACTCGGCGCAAAAGGCAGGATGGGGAGGAGAGGAGGCAGGTAGGAGGGTGGTCCGTCCGGAGGGGGGGGGTCACGGGTTCACGGGGGGAGGGCAGGAGCAGATGAGGATCAGAGAGAAGGGGAGCAGGTACGTGGGACAGAGGAGAGGAGAGAGGAGCAAGGCAGGCGCTCGCGTTGGAAAGAGCACAAATTTAGTGACATTCAGCAGCGACAAAGCCAAAGACATACAGCAAATAGAAAATAATGTGTAAAATCATTCACCAGTGCAAAGTTTTGTTTGTGCACATTTGTGAAAGCTTATTCAAGTTTTATGTGTTGCAGTAACTAAGTTTCCAATTAAAGGGACACTAATGAATGTTTACTGAAATCAAACATGGTGACTTTTTCCAACTAATATGCTACTGACAATCTTAAAAAAATCATTCAAGCCATAATATACCATTCAGAACCGACAAACACAATTAAAGCTGTGTACACTGGTAACAAAGACAACATTTTTACTAGAAAGTTGTATTAGACTTGTATCCAATGTGTGTGTGTGTGTAAATTTCAACTTCAAAAGTAGCAACATGAAGCGGACTCACCCTAGACTTGGGAGGGGCAGGGGACACCTGAGGAGGAGTTAATCACAGTAAAAGACAGTAAAAAGATTTGACAGAGTTGGTGAGAGACGACACAAAGTAACGTAAGAGCAAAGGGACAGCAGACGCTGGAGGACGGGACGGTGGCAACGCTCCCGAAGCAGACTGAGACACACAGGATCATTTCTATTACTCACGATCGTGCGGAAGAAATGGACCACGGCGTTCTCGGCTCCGCGCTTACGAGGGGAGGTGGCAGAGGCTTTCTGAGGGCCCGGAGAGAGAGCACCCCGGAAAGATCCCTGAGAAGGAAAAGAAGGAAGGAAAAGTACAACAGAGCATCTTTAATAACGAATGTGAGATTAATAGTTTGGCTGTTGGGCACTCTCTGAATACAGTCAGGAAGACAGACGTTCTTAAAACACTCCCTCACATTCATTAGATGGATGAATACTTACACTACATTTAAATCTTAAATGTCTTACTTACCTGCTGAATGACATAAACAAACTTAACTTAACCACGTTTTAATGGGATTATTGACCATCTACACTTCCCTGCGTTGCCGTGGCACAAAAGGTGTAGTCTGATGGGAAACAGCAGCGGCTCACAACAGAAGCATAAATGAGGTTACTTACCTGACATATAGTTGATAATTCATTTTGAATCAGAGGTGGAATGAATGTGTGGGCTGTGTAATAGCTTCATCATTATAACGCGTGAGGCTTGGTGTTGGTGGAGATTTACGTAATGCTGCGATATGTTTTCATTATGAAGGATTCTTTTGTGTGGCAGGAGTTTAGCAGCAACAGTCTACAGCAAAGTGCTCAGAAACGTATTGTTCTTCCATTGGAGACTGGCACTTTTCACCCTCTGTGTCAACATCTGTCTTCTCTGCTGTGTCAAACTGGGAACATCTCTCTTAAAAACTCTCTCCGGTCAACGCAAGTGGCTAATGACACGCAGCCATAGTGAGTGTTTCTGACAATTCTTGGCGAAGAATCTCCCGCTGACTGACACAGATATTCATACGATCGTGCATTAATAGCGGCCTCACCTCATTAACCCTCATCCCAACCTGCCAAAAGCTACGAGTCATTAGAAAGACGTGAAAGTGGGAGCAAACGAGCAGTCGAGGGTGTCTGTATTTTCTTGTCAGCGGCTTGATGAAGAAAGAAGACTACTTATCATCCCACAGTGCGAATCAATTCAGCCAAGGTCTTCAAAGTCAGACTTTACAAAGGCCGTGTCAACATGAGCGCTTAATAAGGCCGATGTGCTCCGACTGTTAGGCTCGAGGGAAAACGCTGCTTCGTTAAAAGAAATCCTTTGTTAACGCGTGCAAACAGCACCGAGTCGTGAAAAGGTGAAAACTGGAATTCTTCTAATACCAAGAGCCATCGACAACCAGCAGGCCTACAGGGGAGAGAAGAAACTCATTTCCACCCACTCAGGATGTTTTCAGCCTGTTTATTGGACGTTACCCATTCATCCCCCTCCCTGACCCCGTTAATGTAAAAGGGAAATGTATGTGTGTTTGTGTGTGTGCGCCACCCCTGATGATTCACGTCCATTATCTCACATCAAAGAACCTCACGGTAAGGCTTTCACCATCATTTACACAATGTGATAGACATGCGGATCACACGGACACGTCAGCTTCACTGTTTTTTGTGGGTTTCGTGAAAATGGACCAACCAGCAATTACATCAGTACAGCGTGGGAAGACAAAAAAAAAGGCTTCCACCTCTCCGCCCAAATGGATATCTAGGCAAACAACTGCAGCTTATATAAAGGGATTTTTTCATCAATTTGGATGGAAGACAAAAAAATAGTAGTTCAAACAAATTTACACAATTACTATTTCGACTGGTTGAATAGGAGCAAATGTAGCCTCTCTGTTGAGGATGTCAGCATGTGTGCTCCTGCTCTGTAGCTGCCCCACTTCTTCTATAGTGACCCCTTAATGATGTCCTCTTGCATAAGTGTGTGTTTCTTTTGTGTGTGTGTGTGTTCTTTTTTTTTTGTTGTTGTTGCACATCTGCTTCTGTCATGATGTAAATGATTGGAAATGGAGATGGAAAGGAAAAGGGCCGCTATTGTACCTTTTGTCTGGTGGAGAGGAGGAGAGAAAAGGAAGGGGAAAAGGAGATCAAATAATGTTGTGTGAATTCTGCTGGTACAGTCTCAATTTCAGCCAGTTCTGCCTTTGATGTGTAAGAGTCCCCTCCTCCGTATTTGTTCTTTTTGCCTCTTCTGCTTCAAAACACCTCTCCCTTTAGCTTTCCATTTGAAAAAAGTAAAAAAAAAAAAGGAAATGTGCCAAGATGACACTCGTAACTTCAAATGAATATTACACATTTAAGGGAGAGGCAAAACAAAAAGGGCGCGCTGTTAATGAAGACGGAGACCTTCGAATCTCGAGCGCACTGAGGCTCGCTGAGAAGTCTGAGGTGTTATTAAGAAGAGTTTCTGTGGCTAAATTAAAAGCTGCTTTTTTTTGAGGGGGTGTAAATGTTGAGGACATTTTTGTCATCGCCGCTCAGCGTCCTGTCAAACTTTCACTTCAGTAGCGTCTTTGAAAATAAGGAGGTTCACAATCACCAACCCCTGTTTGATGTCTGAGGAGAGTGTGTGTTTGTGTGTGTGTGTGAGAGAGAGAGAGAGAGAGATAAAGAAACATAAAAGTCTAATTTTCATCTGTGCGTCCAGAGTTTTGACACCTTTCCTTTCGATTTCCAGTTGATGTGGTTAGATTTTCTGTAGCTGGGGCTCTTGTCGTTGTCTCAGTTACAATTACTGCTACTTATTCAGTTCAAAAACAAAAAAAATATAAATCTCATATCATTTTTCCCCTCAGGGTTAGAGGAGGACATTAATATCACTCTGAGAATTGTCCATTACAAAAAAAGCTACAAGAACAAGTAGAAGATCAGCTTGTGTTTGAGTTAGTCTGACTCTGTCGACAACACTTGTTATCTGCAAAAACTCACATTACATGAAAAGTCAGTTAAGTAATTTCATCCTGTCAGAAAGAAAGTTGGACCAGATTTCATGGCAGTCCATCTGACACTTCACTTGAAATCACTTGTCTTTATATTAAGCTAAACTAACAATTTCCTGGGACCATACTTTATATTTAACTTAGACTGGATTGTCTGCAGGAAGGCAAATGAGTGTGTATTTTCCAGTATGTCTAACCTTCATCTGCTACAGTGAGGGAGAAATGAGGGATGGATGGAGGACACAGGGTGAGCTACAAAGGTGCCCTGTAGCTTCTCCCAGAGTGCAGCTTAATGATCACGACCGGCTCCTCTGAGGTTTGGAGGTCACCGCCTGGCCGAGAACCAGCTACATTATAGATGATGCTTATTAATTAATCCTGAGGCGAGGAGACGCTGAGATTCATATTTGAATTGGATTCATTGTTAGTGAGCATCTTCACGGGTCAACATGGTAAACGAATACTTCTGCCTTGTATGGTCACTCACTGAATATGGCAGACGCCTGTTTAACATTCACAGAGCGCCGTTTATGGATCTGCAGCTCATTTTTCAGAAATCCTCCACCCTGTAGCTCTGAGCAGGGGTGAACAACATTTACTTCTTTCATTTACTCACATTTGGCCTTTCAGACTCCAAGTGTCAGACTCGGCAGCCTCACTCCCACAGAAGAAAGGAGGAATCATTTACATTCAACTCTTGAGGCGCTTTTTTTTTCCCTCAGTAGTGCTCTTTCACATTCATGAACGGACGCAGCGCGAGGCCGATCGATCTGGCTGACAAACACAGCAGTTTGTCCGGCCGCAGAGACATACAAACACGGCAGCTGCAGCTCGCCGCTCCCCTCGTAAAGGCAATCAGGCCTTCAGCCTCGCGGTATCGAATGCCAAACAAGGAGGAGGCTAAAGAAGCTATTATGTGTACCGTCACACAGACCTGATGGACAACAGAAGAAAAGCTAATTATCTTAGAAACTGGGGAGAATTATTAAGAGGCAGGAGGGTTTAGAAGAGGAGGGTAATAGAAAGTATTTTTCTTTTTGGGTAGTTTACCATCATTTTTGAAAATTGCTACAGGCACATCTGTTGTTTTTTTTAAACTAAAGGACTAAATCTGAGGATACCGTTTTAAATCCTTTGTGCACTTTTCGCTGTTAATGGTAAAATGACCTGTATCAGGAGATATTTGTGTGGGCTTTCAAGGAGAAGGTCCAAAAACATATATAACAATGCTGCAAAAGCCCTTTCTATTAAGAAAACAAAGCAATGGTAAGCCACGCAAAATAATATTTGATTATACGTATTTGTAAATGGTCCCTGTGACTGACTGGTGACCAGTTCAGGGGTTTGCCCCACCTTTAATGACAGGTGCGATTGGCTCCAGCACCCCATGAGCCTGTGAGACAGGTGGTACAGAAAATGGATGGATGGACGGTATTGATAAATGGCACATAACCTAATCCTGCAAACACATTCTTTGAGTAATATTTGCACTTTTCATTTCTTGAACCCGACCCCTGCACACTCAGCCTCTGTGTGTGACTGATAAAGCAGGCCTGCTGTTTACGCCACAGTATCAATGATTTGCAGCTCATATTGAAATTAAATTCAACTGTTTGTCCAAAATCCTACGCAGTGTTTTCACGGTAGAATAATTTTTCTGTGCCGGAGCGCCTGCCTGTTCTGTATGAATATCAGCACATTTTAAAATTCTTAAATAGAAATTGAGCCAGATTCCAC
>JBAJHX010000036.1:19536338-19547868 GCA_037176925.1 Amniataba percoides
GTACACCGTATCAGATGCTGATCTGTGTTGTTGATATTCTCCAGCTGCCAAAAGAAGGCCATTAAATAATAGACACAATCATTTCAGTTCGCGATTGCGATCACTTGTTATTGTTACTTTGTCTGTCTGCACACCTCCATTATGACAATATTATTATTAAATTGAGCTAAACACATGGTGTCTGTGAGAAAAGATAACATGTCGGAGCAGAATGACAAAAGTTGTTAAGTAAGTATTAAGTTGCTTCATTAATATTCCTAAATAGTTTTGAGCTGTCCCACCAGGGAGATATGATAGAAAACAAGCAGACTACAGCAATTCTTTTGACTACGAGTTCAATTCTTGGGTCTCTCAAGTTTTTTTATATTTGTGTTTTATAATGAGAGGCAGAAAACATAATCCTGCTGTATACTGGTAACAAGCTCATGGCACTGCAGTTAATGTAATATGACAAACCCAGCATGCAAGATAATGAAGCTGGAAGGATAAGATGTTCTTATTGGCTTGTCTGTTGGAGTTATTTTTGCCTTATGGAAACCTACATGCCCTCACAGACCTGCCTTTATGAGAGATCTACCGAGGGTAGATGTACGTGTCCATCTATGTGTGCCTGATGCGTTATTTTAAGCTTGAATAAAAATTGGGCAGCTCCCGTGAAGCCGCCTCAGTCTGATCGGTGGTTTGGTCACTAGCAGCTCTGTGACAGCCGGCGCTCCTCTGTGTGCTGACACTTTAATTAGGCTGGCCACCAATGTCTAAACTACAGTCAGTCACATACTGACTGATTTCCTCCATGAGTCAATCCCCCCTTTGGTTTCATAACAACTGCCATGAGTGAGGCAATCAATCAGCACCTAGCAGAGCTTAATAACACCCTCAGCTCACCTCACCGATCTATCAGTTGCAATTGTCTGTCATGCTCAGCCTCACGACTCAGACTAATCTTTTAGTGAATGTTTTCAGTGTGATTTTGATGTCAATGGACAGTTGGGAAACTCTCAATTTATACTGCAGCAGCTTACAATCGAGTGCCGGTGGTGTCTCCGTAGGAAGTATTTAACATTGAAGGAAAGGGAGTAATGTTATCATGCTGTACTTCGAATTTTTCACAGTGTGTCGAAATGCTGCCACACAGCAGTGATGCAGCCAGGAGGGGGTATGAAAGCCAGAACATGATGCTGCACACGTCCTTTCCTTCTATAGTTTTTCACTACATTAGGCTATGCAAAAGAAGCACAACTTGTAAACAACACTAAGGGCCAATTATCCAGCAGTCTGGCGCATAACGCTGCAGAGAAGGCAACAGTCTGCTGAGAGCGTGTTGCCTTCACTTTGTTGGCCTCCTTCATAAATACTGGATTTATTCATGTGTTGAAATCCCAAGATAATGACGGCTCCTAGGGCCTGTCCATGAGTGGTTTAGTGGAGGGGTCCTTAAGCCACCAGAGGAGAAGACGGTAAAGGTCAGAGTCAGCTGTCAAATGTATTGTTCTGTGTGCCCATCTTTATTAGCACCGAGAGATACAGGCCTCATTCACGATATATTTCAGCATCTCATAATGTAGCCAAGACATTATCACAGACTGAGGGCGACCAGATATCAGCCTGTTATTGCATCTTGATTTATTCATCATGACAAATCCACAATGTCCCTATGACAACTAAAGCGCTAAGATGGCCAGATAATTCTGGTGGAATTTTAGGGGACAACCGAGGTGCTCTGATCGCCTGATAGTGTGACATTATAGTGCCCAGAACAATTACCGTTGCCACCTCCGTCTCCTGCATGGTTAAATCGTGAGGTGAGGCCACTTAAAAAAAAGACCCATATTATTGGCTCAGTGGGGAAACTCGGTGCCCTGCAAGAGGGGAAAGATCAGCATCCAGAGAGGAAGAAGTATGCAGGGAGTGGGTCTCAATCTCCTCATTTTTCCTCCTCTTCCTCAAGTGTGAAGAGGATGTGTAGCTGAGCCTCTGGGACAACAACAAGGACTGTGGTGGGACTGAGGCACGGGAAGCATTCCTCTGAAAAAACACCCATCGCTATGTGGCCCCAGACCAAACCTCCCACCGAGGGCCGAAAATCCCTCTGCCGCTGCATTCATGGTGGATCTGAAGCACCCACAAGCCTCGAGAAAAAAGCCCCTCTCTGTCTCTAAAACCCCATATGGCATTCAGGACGTTAGTCCTCCAGAGATTTTTCTGGACAAGATAAGAGCTGCAGCAGAACCACTCCCTTCTTATAACCCAGGCCATGTTCATGACCTTTGAACTTCACTTTGACCTCCAACTTCAAAAGGGGGGAGGATGTGATTCAAAGGCAAGAATGCATATCAATGTATAACTTATATGCCCTCATGATAAAGTCAAGTAAGCAAGACATCTTTTTTGTAGGCATGTAAATCCAAGCCAAAAACACTCTGAATTTCCCAGAGAGCACACAAGAGACGAGGCATGAAGTGTTGCAACCTCCATTATTTCTACATCAGTGTCAGAGCTACTTTATTTATCCCAACAGCTGTGAGGCTGAAGTTGCAGCTCTAACAGAAATAATAAAAGCCCCGGCCTTTCATCATCAACAGCTCCTCACAGCAATTTGTTTACTGACAATCATCAGCTATTATCTCTTATAATGTTTTTATGCCTCTTTCTACTATATCACTTGCTTTCTTTACGGGAGTGGATCAACATGTGTGCAATTTGATGTCATTATATTTGGTGTGCAACATTATTAAGAAGATACCCTGTCTGTCGGTCTGTCCCTCTGCCACCTTTGGTAAACGTATTAACAGCTGGACCAACTGGTTGCACACCAAATGGTAGCTGTACTTTATTTTGCTTCAGGGATGCAACTAATGGGAATATTGTGCTCTGAAAAATAGTTGAACATTATCATCACATAAAATCCAATTGCGTGCTTGTATTATCAACAGTCATACAAGAAAAATAAAAGACAGGTGGCCAAATCTGACATTTGAGATACTGGAACCATTAAATGTTTGGCATTGCTGCTTAATAAACTTGTTGTCGGCCCATTTTTGCCTGTCTCAGTGCTACTCTGTCTTCAACACATAAATGTCTTACAATTGCCCGGGGCTTCATCGGGACTCCTGGCTTAAGCACAGAAATACACTTTTTGGGATTACTAACAATAATAATAATGAGTACTAGTTGTCCAACAAGCTCACTCATGAATCTTGATTTGGAATCTGCTCAGCCCAGCCTGGTGTTTTAATACAGTACTACATCTCCGTCATGACAGACGTGCTTGTGGAGGATGAGGTTTTCATTGGCAGCAGTATGAATGGGGGCCTCTAGTAGGACAGTGGGACAGCACAGAAGAAGAATAGAGCTCAACATGGGTTGATGCCATCAGAGTAGTGCTCGGGGACGTTTCCTCACCCATGGAGACGCAAGAGGTCAAAACACATTTACGGATAAACACACTTCAGCATGGCAGTGGACATGACTAATGTCCTGAAGTCGAAAGCCAGCTGGACGCTTGTGTCAACTGAGACATTACACTTTGATTTCTTCTGCCTGACTGCTGGCACAAGAAATTTTTATTTATTTATTTATTTTTTCTTAAGTGCTTTAGGCCCCGACACAATCTGCAACGTTCTGCTCTGTCGAGCAAGACCCCAAAACCTTTCGAATAATACAACCTGTCACCAAAATCAGGACGGCAAACACTATATGGATCAGTGCAGGGTGGTATTAAGCTTGTGCAGCTGTGACCGATATGTAGCTGGTATTCAGTGTTTTTAATGGGACAAACAAAAGGTTTATATTGCTTCAAGCTAATGTCAATAATGCACTGATATGGTATGAACTGTATTTAATGGCAGATGACAGGTGGATCCTGATACTGCACAGAATCTGATCAGACCATAAATATACAAATAATGTCACAAATAGACAGTTTAGGACAGGTGGACTGAAGAAAAGAACCCAATGAGGAACCACTAAACCAATTAAGATTTGTTATTTAATGTCACACACCTGAAAAACCCAGATGAGATTTGAGAGACAGACTCATACAAATGTGTCTCTGTTAATTGGTAAAGAGGATCCAACTGCTCAGGTGACACTGGTCAGACCTGTATCCACATGTTTGTGCAGTAAAGTATGAATGAAAATGCATCACTAATTGCACTGAAGTACCACTTGGTCAGCTGTGCGTGCAATGTACCAAACATTTCTGACACGGATGAAAAATCAGTTGACTTTCCAAGACTAAACAATTCAGATAAGGTTTGTTAATTTGGACACAAGGTGAGCCATCAAACAGGTGCGCTGGTCTTTGCCAGCTGTGCTAGACAAGCATGAATGTGGATTTCTCGGTCTGATTCTTATCTGCGAAACCGCTCTGACAGATGCCAAATGTAAGCACTGAAACAAAGTCCCACGACAAGCGGTAAATTAAGAGACACATGAGACACAATCGATTTCCAGGTGTGAACTGTAATCCATCTCAGCGGGAGATAAGACACAATCTGGAAGTTTCTGGATATGATGTTGAAACGCGCAGCTCATCCGCAGCTGGACTTCCACTTTAATTTGAGTTTGTTATTTTCCCCAGAAGGGGAAAGGACTCCAGTTCATCTTGTCTGACATATGGGATGCAGTAGCCAGGGTAGTACTTTTGTACTCCCTCGGTTATCATCCCCACCCCTCGGACTCTCATAGTCACAGACCCAGCTGCTAACACACATACACACTCAGCGATTGTCCTGCCAGATGGTCGAGGCCAGATGACGTGGTCTCCTGAACTCATGGCAACACCGAGCCACAATCTCTCACAACATGGCACACAAGCACACGGATGCAGAATGCATAGACGGATGGCGCGCGTCTCCATGAAATCACTTAGGAAAAAGCAGCAGACACGAGGGAATGAACATGCCTGTGTGAACGGGAACGCATGCGGCGTATCATAAGAAACACTCTGCTCGCAGCTCATGACGTCGGGGCTTTTGCATTTGTGAGTGATCTCGAGATGAATTCATCTGCCTGAGAGTGAAGGGGAAAAAAAACCTGACAGAAAGGGAAGGAGATCAGAGGCGAGAAAGCGAGGTGAGAGGGGACAGAGAGGGAGAATCTGAACAATGGTGTCAAACCAAAGAACACTGGTCCAGTGATGGATGCTGCCCTTTCACAATCAGAGCTTTTGAGGGGGAGGGAGAGGAGGTGCTTCATGTTGGCAGTGCCAGGGCCCGTACCGGCCAGTGTCAGCCCCCGCCACGGAGACAAATGACTGAGCCACTGCACTTTCGTACGTATACGACGGACAAATGTGCAGCAGAGAGACAAACTCATGCACGTCCTCAACGCTGTGTTGTACGCACAGTCAGCGGCGTTTCTCAGTGAGGATATGCAGAACATACACAGAGATGTGAAACAGCAAAACAAATCAGCAAAAATTAAATAGACACTATTTCAACATAGATACTATAGAGACAAGTGGAGTTTGAGGGTTGAAGGGCAATCGAAGGATGGCAGGAGGTAGGGAGGATATATAGTAAGTCATATGTTCCTGCGTGATTCTGTCAGTGCCATGACATGTGCCATTTTAAAATGTCCTATTAAATGAAATATTTCATTTCCACAACTAATACTAGTCGAATTGAATTAGAAGGAAATAGCAATAAAGGCTAAATCATTACTGACTGTATAAACATTAATTATTTGACATATTAATATGCTGCATATTAAAAATAGTTGTATTTGAATAATTTATATACCTGCTGTTAAAACCTACCAAGAATCAACACTTAACTCTGCAGTTACCTTCAGCTCTATGGAGCATTTTGACATTTTTAACCCTTTGTTTTGATTTTACCATCTGCATCTTTACTGCTACAGTTCAGTCAACAGCTCTCGTCAGCATTGTGTAAACCAGAAGCTGTTTCGAGCGAGTGTGACTTAGTGTTAGTGATTAGCTGGTGAACAAAATGCAGCTGTAAAAGAGCCAGAAACAGACTTGTGGCAAAAGGGAGAGCGTGTGCCTGACTTATGAATGAGATACGAGCTCGTGAGATTATTGCAACAAATAGGTAAGCTGGTTTTCAGAGGGTAAAACAGACCTCTTCAAATATTTAACTGTACAATTTTAAGACAACTATCCAATTTTATTTAGGTAATTGTAGCCGTAGGATTCGTCTGATAATGCTAAACAAAAATAACAATAATAGTTTGTTCTTGGCACTCTCTCATCCACTGAAGAATATTGTTATTTTGGCCAAACAATGAGGCCAGCCGGATAAGGAAGAAAACACAATCATTGCTTAAAGAAAGCAGAGGGAGCTGTGGGGCCGGACGAAGGGCAGGTCAGTAAATGACAAGCTGTGTACGTCACACACAAGACTCCATGATCCAGCTCCTCGTCCTTAGAAACTGAAGCAGATATTAAATATTCACAAGACTTCACAAGGGGAAATCTAATTTCCAGAGACCATGTTCTGATTCTGTTTTCATTACAGGCTGATCTGTGTTTTCGGAACCTTCTCTACAGAATTAGTACCGAGCGCAGAGAAGTGGAGAGGCTTAGATCCTCCTCCCGCTCCCTCTCGGCCAGCGGTAAGAGAAGAGCACTCTGACAAAGTCCACCAGCCTCGGACCGAATCAATGTGAGCTCAAGCAGCCTGTTCGACCCTTCAGATTTCAAGAGTCAACCAGCGAGTCCCTAAAGCAATTACAGCGGAAGCACATAGTGTATGAAATAAGTGATAACTGGCTCACACCACTGTCATTCAGTATCCTTGATAGAAGCTTAAGTGTGGCCTCAAGGAGGAGTGAATCCGGAACTAAATCTGACCTTCAGAGGACAGGCTCCCATCATGTTGTGTCCACATCTACTAAACTTTGAAGTGATTCCATCAAAGGCTGTTACACTTAAAAATGTTGACCCTCTTCTGAAAAGCAAATGATCTTTGTAGTTCTTTGTAGTGTCTCCTTGGGGGGTGTGAAGTGAACAAAAAAGTGTCAGAATTCTGAGGAAACCATTAAAATGAGCTAATCCTGGAATTATACATCAAATGCTCCCAAGATCACTTTTATAATGCAGAATCTCAGATGCTGATTTGGTCATTCAAACGATATTACCCACCCATAAACTGTACAAGGTATAGCACAATCTGACTTGGATGTTAAAGGTACTGAAAATCCTAAGATTCCCACTATATCCAAATCTGTTTTTAATACCCTCTAATACATTTTCAGTAATTGCATACATTGTATTTGCCTTATGTAATTGTCTCTCTATATAACATTTTTCATCATCACGTCAGCACAGTCTGCCTTTCCCGTGCTACATTCAAATTAGGTTTCACAGGAAACAATACATGCATGCAGTGTGGAGGATGTGGATGTGCAGGGGAGACGCTGATGCATGTGTGCCTTTCACATACTGCAGAGGACAGCATTTGACCATACGCTCATTCTGACTTCATTTCGAGCTGTGAGCGGACGCATGAGTCGCTCTTCCTCTATTGTACTGGTGATGTATCACTTAAATGGAAGTCTGGGATCCTGTATAAAAACACAAACCACAAACTGCCAGACTAACCAGGGCCAAAAGATAACATAAAATAACCAAGATCCTGCCTCAGGTTTTTATCAACTTTATTTTATTTAGCTGATTATTTCATGTTTCTTCCTGCCGGTCCAGTTATTTATTAGGTTTTACTTAAGTTGAATCTGGTTCTCATTACTGCAATACAACTGTCTGCAATTCAGAGTTGAACAGTCTTCATCCTGAGGCTTTGTCAAACACAGACAGGATTTACAAGTTATTTCTAAATCTGTCAAATTGGTTTAGTTGACGTAGTTTGAGAAACTTTGTGTATTACACTGTATAACAATATTGGCTTTTCTGAAATATTGCTTTCACATTTGGGATCTTCTTCAGATATAATGAAGATATTGAAGTTTTATGAATTCTGTCTAATCTGATTCTGATTTAGTCTGAATAGAGGAGAATCTAAAAAGCACAAGAGACAGCAGAAGTAAGAAAAGCTTTAGGGATTTGTGAGCTATGTAATAAAACGTTTAAACGTTTAATGTTGAATGAAACAATATTGTACCTTTCATGGTTTAAACCATATATTGTCCTTATGTGCGGCATGGTCATTAGCACAGTAAATAAACAGTATTCTACTATCAGTAACACGAGATCCAACAAAAACAATCTATACAGGTTTGTATGATTTCCCTATGTATATATTTTTGTTTTCTTTACCATCTGAATAATCCCCTCCCAATAAATGAGAGGCCTCTCTTCCTTCCTTCATTAAAGTCCTGGCTGGAGGACATTTGCACCAAGCCGACATAAAGCCAGAGAGTATTACTGTGTCAAGTTTCCCAGCAGCCTCATCACACAGACTTTCCCAAACAAGATTTTCAGCAGAGAGCAGACTTAGTTCTTCACAGACAGCGTGCCGTTTCTTTGCGCGCGCTGTGTGATATGTGGCTAAAGATGACACCTACTGGGCTCACTCAGGAGCGGTCACTTGCTGACTGAATGCAGGTGAGTGTTTGTGCGGTCACAAGCTCCTTCTTGTCTTTCTTGCGGTGAGTCCATACTTGATGCTGTCGGGGACTTTAGCAAGCAAAGCTGGTCAACAATCAGAAAACAGGTATGACGAGCAATAACTTTCTGCTTTGCAACTACTGTAAGCTGGCCTCCAACTCTGAAATGTTTTTGTTGTTCTTCTACACAAGTCTTTTGGATGAAAAGAGATTCACCTACAGCATAAGAGCTTAGGTAACCTTTGTTGATTCATCTGGTTAAAGTCTTCGTCATGAGTGTGGGTGTAAGAAAAGACTGAAGCCTAAGAACAAACTAAGTACAACAAAAGCCGATCTTTTAAAGCCAGCTTGGAGAGGGTAAGTGTCTGACCTTAAATGAACTCACTTTAACAGGACCATACCCATTTTTTTTTTTAAGTTTTAATCCATTGCTTACATTTCTTAAAGGTTTCACATCTCTTCCAACCATCTTCTAAAGCGTCCTGCTGACATTTGAAGCTTCATTAAGAAATAACTGAATCTTGACAGCTCAAAGGACTGCAGAGGGTTTCCTGGTATTGTTCCTGTCTTTCACAATGGATTACTCCACTTTTAAAAAAATCTTTACAAGGCTTTCACTCCAAAGGAGCAGGTGCGACATTGCACAGAGGTTTTGGAAAGTTCAACTACATAAATCTGGACTGAACTCATATCCGAAAGGATTCCAGCATTGACAGGAGAAGGAAGTTACAGTGGCACACTTTAGAAAGAAACAAGGCAAAGTTAAGTTTGCACATTTCTGAATCATCAGAGATTTGTAACTCTATTCTTCAATCCAAATAGGATGTGGCCATATCAGATTAGATACCAGGTGAGAAGATGGATGCTGGAATTGTTCAGATTCTGATGTAGTCTGCAATGTGCAAGGTAGTTTTCTAGGATTATGTGCTGCACTTCATAATAGGCACTACCTCAGGCACTCTCTTGTGCATTGTGCAACACATTTAAATAAAAAATGTGTCCACTGGTGTTTTGGTTATATCGAGTTGTTCTGATAGACAATCACTAACCTTCACTCACCCAGAAAAAAATGTGGTACATTTTACTTGAGGCCATTTTACTTTTTGCTGATTTGTTATTGATTTTCTCCCCGCTGAGTGACAGAACTCCTTGGTCTTTGTACGGTCAGAAAAACAGTAAAAAAAAAAACTACATGACAGGTCTTGTCCTTGTCATCATCTTATATAGTTTTGTTCTTCTGTTCTTATAATAATGGGCTAAGACAAGCAAAACCACCTGTATGGCCCTTTAAGCCACCTCACACTAAAAATGGCTGGTCAGGCCACCACGGGAAAGTCCATCCCACTTCTCCTGGGTTTCTATCTACAACCGCTGTTCATTTCTCCTCAGTTCACCCTGTGATGATGAAGAAACAGTGACCCAGACAGAGTCAGGACGGAACAGGCAGATAGAGGGGGTCTGTTTTGCTGAGCGGGGGCCTGCTGCAGACCGGGCCAGGTAATGGAGCCGTAATGGGCTTTTAACAGCCACACGGCTGATGGTGGTGTTTGCCCTTCAGTGGAAAAGCAGTGCAAACAGGAAGTGCTGCATGGAGACATCCCCAGACACTGGACAGGCTGGGATGAGTCATGACGCCTGCTGATGACAGCTACGCCAAAGCAGGCTCAAATAAAGCACAGCTAACCTGCCCGTCATAAACCACTCACACCACGCCAATTTGGTGGAAATTCCTTTTATTTTCTTTCGCCCGCACCCAGAATCAACCTAATGGCGCTAAATTAGTTCAGCCTTGGTGCACGGGTAAGAGGCCGGTTTTAAATGGAGCCTAACAGCAATGTTCCCTCAGCAAGACATAGAAACTGATAAGAAAATGGGATTTTTACACACTATCAGAGAGCAGTGCTGACTGAGCAAAGAACAGTTAAACATTAAGCATCAGAGTGGAAGCTACACCGTGGTTCTCTGAAGCTGATTTTTTTTTACCAATGATTATCACACAAAACACACAAGCGTAAAGCTTTGGAACCTTAATTAAAACAAACTCCTCTTTAAGTTCAGCTTGTGAGCTTTTACTCACCTTCTCTCGCTCTCGTCTTCATTTACGAGATTAATCAATATGAAATGAAGCTAATTATTTCTCTTCGTGATGTGAGAATAGGTCAGTGATATTCACTTTGAAGCAAACTCTGAGACAACCTTAACAAGCACGGAAAACACTGCAGTCAGATCATGTTTCAGTCTGCCGCTTACCTCCCATTTTAAAAAGATGGCACTTAAACCTGCATCCTAATTCATTCGTGTTCTCATCACAAGCCGCCAGAAGAATGTGTGTGATGAAGATGAGGTTGATCAAGACACTAGTGTGAGAAAATAATGGCATTTCATCATGGGTTTATTCAGAGGTCATGCCATTAAATCACTGAAATAAAAAGGAATCCCGGTAACTAGCACAGTCAGATTGTTTCATATCTTTGTGTCGCAGCGACACATGCTGTCCCCAAAGGCTAAAAGTAATAAGCAGATGTGTGTCACGTGGGTGTTTTCTTTGAAGCATCTCCTGTGTCAGTGGTGGATCCTCTAAGTCTGCTCCACACTGATCAATTACAAGTGTTAAAGACATGGGACATTAATTAGCAGCAGGAGAAGGAGCAGATCGAGTAGCTAACAGATCAATCTGACAAAGCCTCTGTAAGGTATAAGTTTGCTGCTGATAATAAAACATCAATGAGAGACAGGCAGTAAGCAGTAATGGCTTCATATATTGATGTCATGACAGCTTGTTTGAGTGTGTAATCATGCCTCCTTGTACAGAGGGAAATACACTAGAAAGCCAACATATATGAAATTCAATCATGTGTGTACATATGACAAATGCAGCCGGGCTGAAAAATTGGTTTTGCATAAAATTAGGTCAATATTGACCTTTCTTTGAATAACACTTGGCTGGTGATTCTATTGTTTGCAGGCCCTCCACAATCACTGAATATAACACTCAGTTATA
>JBAJHX010000036.1:19551955-19568405 GCA_037176925.1 Amniataba percoides
TTGTTCATATCTTTGTCCACGAAAAGATGTGCAAAAAAGGACAAAACAATTTAAACTGTTGAACTGACATACTACTGATATTTTTGTCACAAAAAAATGTCAGAATGAGGTGAGCACAAATTGGAAGTAGTCAAGTAGACAACTTATGTATATCTTAATACTCATAAAGTCAATCCATCCTTAAAGCAGCTCAATGGAAGGTTTAATTTTGTGTTGATTTTGGCAGTCCTTTTGAACAAAGGCTTAATAATGTTTAATAATAATGTTATAATGTCATAATGTTTGACCATTAGGTTTCATGTTTTTTATGTTTTCATTCTCAAGCGAGGAGACCTTCAGTTAGCAGGTAAAGGAACTTGAGTTCGGCCAGAGCAAACCCCACGAAGCTTGGTCTGATTGGGCTGAAAATAACAACTGCTGGTCTTGTTTGCTTGTGTAGATCATATATATATTTCATAACCAGTCAAAAACCCCATATTGGCAATTTAATATTGACATCTTTAGGCTATAGGCTACTGTCAGTGCATACAGGAAATAAATAACTGCAATGGTAAATTTCAGCTGCAGTTGTCGCTATGACTGGGAGCTGTGAACATCTCCTTCAGGGACTGATTTGATATGGATCTTGATACAAATTCTGTGATTTAATCAAAATAGTTTTGCATCATGATCACATCTCTTTGAAATCCTATTAGCGGCTTGTAAAAAAAAAAGAAAAAAAAAGTGAACACCAAAAATAATTTCCAACAGGCCATGGGTTGATTTGCCGGTATGAAGCAAGACATCACAGCCGGGCTGGGATGCAGCCTCCAGAGAGGAGCTGATATTGAGGAAATTTATAGATTATATGAAGCCATCAGGGGTGACAGTGAAAGAAGAACAACCTACGTCTGTCTCATCACTCTGATTCAGCTACACCATCCTGTCAGCTATGATGTGATTCTGTTTGACTACATGAAGTCAAAACTTAACCCACCTATAGTGTCACTTCTGAGCCACTCAAATTCACCTGCCTGTCTCCATGTCACGTTCATTTCTCTCTGCTGCTGCTCTTTTCACAGGTTGCATTCTGTTACTCATTTCTGTGTAGTTGCTCCAAGTGAACTAAATATCTGCATCTGCTAATCCTCGAGTTTTCCAAATCCTCTTACCAATCCCCCCCCACCTCCTCCCCGAGAACAATGTACACTTACATCCCCAGTTTCCACATCCGAGTGGGTCTGCCAACATGGGGAATCAACAGAGGCATTCAAACACCGTCATCACACCACTCACAATTAAATGAGCATACTGAGAAGTGCGACAGTGACACTGCCCTGCGAGCTGAGGCGAGGCGGACGAGTGAGGCGCGGCGGCACTTACTGATGCAAATCGAATAAAGGTCAACAAAGTGCCGTGCTTTTGAAATGTTCCTTTGTCCGTCCAATTACGTAAACAAATTATGCAAATGTGTTTTGATATGAAGAGCTTCATATTCAATTAACAGGTTCGGTACTGGATTCAGATTTAATTACATACAAATTCAGATATTCAAAGTGCCCGACAATGAATCCAAAGTAATATGGATAGAGGAGTATCACTACTTTAATGTAATTTACAAAATTGAGAACAAAAACATATTCATCAAATTTCGTTTGATTTAAAAGTGCTCTTAAGTTTAAGAGACCTTCAGATGTTCCTAAACCTATTTTGTGAAGGAGGTTCTTCATTAACGAAACACTTTCCTGCCCATGTTTTGGTTTTGCTTTTGTTTTTTGTTTTTTTTTGCTTTGTTTTCCTGTGCTCTTTTCAATGATTTAAAGTGGAGTCTCGGCAGGAAAAGGCTACTTCCAAGCATCAAAAATC
The DNA here is from genome assembly GCA_037176925.1 of Amniataba percoides. Taxonomy (NCBI): domain Eukaryota; kingdom Metazoa; phylum Chordata; class Actinopteri; order Centrarchiformes; family Terapontidae; genus Amniataba; species Amniataba percoides. Next base: position 19,553,801 of record JBAJHX010000036.1, read on the forward strand.
CTGTCGATGAAAGCTCATCAAACCCCACCCACAAAGTCCCAATGAAGCATTATGGTTCTGAATGTTAAATTAATAGGGTTTTTTTTTGTTTTTGTTTTTTTTTACCTTTTTTCTTATGAATGTTAACTGTTTATAGATAATACTTTTGAAACTCAGTTTTCAGAAACTTTAAGTTTGATAAATGTGGGCCCTTAATGTAGAATTACACATAAGAACACTCCAATTTAGAGTCACACTTTGCTGAGTGCGAGCAATTAGACACATTTATCGAGCAACTCCTACTGACAGTGTGGGAAGAAACTTCAAGAGCAGCTTTCAAGTGATGAGATGATTAACCACCATGTATGTTGAGTGTAGGAATGACCAATCAGAGAGGAGAGTCTACCTGACACCTGTTATTAAAAATGTACAGATAAGTAGAGGCTCTGATCTCAAACGTGTACATCATCGTCATTTGTACAAAGTCCCTCGATCAGCGAGTTTAAGAGGAACAAAAGAATAAGAGACAGACACAAGAGGAGAACAAATAACTTAGAGAAAGAGGACAAACTGAACCTGAATTTTTAGGCACTGGTGATTAAGCTTACATTTTATCACTGCATTCCTACAGTCTGGCACATCAACATTTTTTCCATCATTAAAGCACTTGGCATTCAACCTTTGCTGGGCTTTGTCCGCACACACCCACACACGTAGACACAGCTGTCTTTTCTCTCCCATTAGTTTTAAATGTGTTGAATGTTATACTTATTTTGTTCCTGAAATTATTTTTGAAAAATTGTTGCAAGCTTAACCTCACTGCCACTTGCGGGTAATGCTCCACATGCAGAAAACTACTATACACTGTCAATGCACTTCTCTATCATACGCTGCTTACTACAACCTTACATCTGTATTAAGTGCAATTATAAATGCACATTGTCATTAAAAATAAGATGACAGGCACGGCCTATCTGGAGTTTTGGTTGCAGACACAGACATAACATTTCCAATGTGTCCAACTCAAACACACCTTTACCTTTATGCTGCAGTAAAAAGTGTAGAGTCATTGATTATAATGACATAATTATGTCAACATAAGCCCAGAGATTTCTGTGGGTACTTTGTGACAGTCTGGTGCTTGTTGCAAAAAGTATGTGCATAATTGTGGCCTGACAGTGCACCAGAGCACCTTCAGATAAAAGAGATAAAAGAGATGCTCGCTGCCTTCATACAGCTGTAAAGACTGAAAACAGAGTGAAAGACCTGCAGCGTGGGCTACCTGCTAACTGTGGATCTTACCATCTCTCTTACTGATCTTTCTTTCTGTCAGGCAGGCAGAGATGACGTAAACGGATGACAACTTTGTTTTTTCTGCACGATAAGATGTCAGTTGATTGAAAATTATTGGATGCAATGAAAAAAAAAAAAAAACACAGATAAAAGGGTGAGTCACCAAGATACCTAAGTGTGGATGATGAAATGACTTCAGTGTGCTCAGGAAATACCAGCTCACACTGCGTCACAAAACACATTTGCACGCACATACAGTATCATGCACCAAAAAAGAAGTCCATGTCATTACAAAACTGATTACATTATTCTCCTCCAGTGTATCCGGCCCACATCATTAACACATGAGCTGTGGGCAGTTTTTCCAAAGTGGACCAGGGCAGCACCTGTCAGCGCGACTTCACAACTACTTACTACCGGTGGCTATAAATCCAGCTCTTGTTGAGCAGACTTCAACAGAGGTTGATGCCGGTCACGCTGAAGCATCAGCTGACCCTGAGGCATGTAAAAAAGATCAGGACACTTGAAAATAATCAATGTTTTTTGTCCTTTGACTTCACCTGGTGATCATTTAAGCTCACCAGTTGTGTCGCATTTCTATTAAACAACACAACTACACAAACGTACACGTTCTGAGTAAAACTGTATATTTGTATTTAGCATATTTTGGAATAAATCTATTCATAATCTGTCTACTAATGTAATTTGATAGTCATTTTGAAATAAGACGTGGAAACATTACAAAGTCAGTTGCTAGAGTTTTGACCCAATTTACAGTGCTAGCATTAGCTTATTTAGCTAGCTATAGCTACGCCTCATCTGATGAATGAGAAGCCAATTTCTGTCAAACTCTGTCTCAAATCAAGCAAACTTTGTTTTAAAAATAAATCATTTTGGGTGATAAATATGCTTTTCTTTGGCGTAGTATTGTGTTTATGCCACATAGAAGCTTGATGGGAATAGAACAATAACTAAGAAGGACACAGCTTAGTGAAAAGTCAATTGCAAAAGTCAATGAAATATAAAAAAAGAAAAGTTGCTTGAGTCTTCAGCTGTTTCAAAGTGTACAGCTTCAAAGATGTTACAGAGGCTGTCTCTGGCCTGCTCCAGCTCCACTCAGCTCTCTGATCTCCATTCAGCACTGGAGTACTGGAAAAGGTACAACGTGCAGAAGCACTGCTTGAGTACTTGAGTCCCTTGAGTCGTGAGAAAGGGAGAGCAGCGAAGCCATTTGAACACCTTTCGGAGCATGGCTGATTCAAGGCTGTCAAAGGAATCCAAGTTCCTTTTCCTCTCTGCGGTTCGGTGATGGCTGTGCCCTTCAGTGTTTCATTATGTCTGCACTTCAGAGATTGATTGGATCATCGCACCCTTTCCCCGATGCACAAAAAGAAAACTGGACACAGTGCAGTTTCTGTAGCTGTACCGTCAATGAGACCACTTCCATCCTGTAATAATGCGTATCAAATGTCAAGAGAACAAGCAAATATCTGTCACATTCATCTCTCACTCTAAGCTGCAGGGGAGAAATTCAATTGACCTAATGACGGCCGACTTGTGGTAGCACACTACAATAATATTCAGAAATCAAGCAGTGCTACAGTTAAAGTCTTTCTCAAGCTCAGATTGTGTGAGTACGGGGTCGCTGACAGAAATCAACTTTCAGCAGACTTCTTTGTGAAAAAAGAAGGAAACTGAAACACTCCCACTCAGATGGATGAGAACATACTTATGATCAGGAGTAGGTCTGAATCACGTGCGTCTCCCCAGACAGATCTCAAACACAGGAACAGAGGAGACAGGAACAAGCCTGCTGGGCTGGTCACAATACAAAGAGCGCTCTAATTGGGCACAGAAGCAGAGCTGATAGTTTCTGAAGGCTGCCGGACTTCTGGCTGAGCCTCAAGCTCCCTCATCTGGAGGTTTCAGCCTTCAGTCCTGTATTTTCAGTTAAAGGGCTTTATCACAGTTGGGCATAAAGTAGCGGATGAAAGGCGGATTGACAAAGCAACATCTTATTTTGAAGCTACACTGTAATATAATCTCTCCAACATGCTCATCGTTCTCGTTTTAGAACTGCTGAACCGCTTTTAAAGCCTCTTTACAGCGAGGACCAACTATTAAGCATTTGAAATCTAGATCCTCTTTTCAAAAGGATTTAATAGGAAAGGTAAGTCTCATTGTAACATGAGCTTCTTTTCACTTTAAATCCCGCCTGCTGCAAACACATCATAGCTGTTATATTCATTCACCACGTGGTCCTTGTCTCTTGTAACACTTAAGGTTAAAATGCAGGTTTTTGAAAAGCTAAGCAGACAAACAGGGTTATGTTGGAACAAAATAACCGTCTGATCTTCCAGCTAAGATCCTTTATTCTGCTGTCACATACAAGTTATTCATTAACGTACTTTGGTGTGTTATGCATAATGATCTATAGTCGACACGTTTTTGTTGTGACTACCTTTACTTACCTTATCTAACCTGTGGTCAGTTGTTTCCTGTTTTTCAGAAAAACCCTTGCAACATCATCTGAGAATGTGAACCGCGGTCGTCACTTAGCTGCAGCCGGAGAGAGTCATCTTTATCATTTTGTTTTTCCAGGCAAGTTGAGATAAGTGGAAATTATGTTGTTTACTCAAATTGCATTGATTGCAATGCTTCCTAGTCTTTTGAGGTTATTGTGAGTTGAGAAATTGATATGCGCAGTCTGTGCCGTGACAGATTTCTCTCACTCTGATTGTTCAGTGTGTAGAAAAAAAGTCAGTAGTAGGGAAAAGAGTGTGGACTATGACTCTGATGCCTTTATGCTATGCCCTGTATCACCGCTGATGTCTAAGAGCTGAAAAAGCGATTCCTCTCACTGTAGTTGGGCAGGAAATATCTCGATGTGATGTATCACATCACCAATGGTTGGACAGTAATCTGACAATCTAACAAACAACATAATGGGGTCAGAAATGCACAGATAATTGCAAATGGATGTTATTTCAAACACTGCTTATTATTTCTTACTTTTTTTTTCTCTCTTTTTTTGTGTCATCCCGGAGAACTAGATCCCACAAAATGTAATGTAAAACGACTGAAATTGTCAGACAAGGTGAGTGAGTGTTTGTTTGTTTGAGAATTAGTAGGCTTTGCACAGAATGACAGCTAAATCTGGTGAGATCCTGACACACTACAATCCATACTTCTTTTTGTAATTCAGCTTTGATGACATGCCATGCAGAGAAAAAGGCAACACAGAGGAGGAGCGAGGTTATTTCCTTGTTATTTTGTTATTCTACTCTCCCTTTGAATGGGGACGTACCCTTATATAAAGCGCGTCAGGAGTCTCATGATGGGCACTAACCACCGCAGATATATTTGCCTTTGGGAACATCTGAGTAAACCCTGTGTCTGTTTCTCCGTTTTAGGAGCACGACCAGTGTTTTTGTCCCACAATTCCAAGAGGGGTTTTATGGCTCTGAGGGATGAGCGGAGTGAACATTTCATACGGCTGAAAGAGAAACATTTTGTCAGAGCTGCTGCTGTGGTTTGACAAAGGAAGTATGGGTACATTTCACCCATCCTGAAATGATAAGGGATTGGGAGAAGGATCACGACTCGTGATTGCGTCTAAACACAAGCTGTCTTACTCTGTCACGCTCTGTTCCTGCTTGACTGTCACTATGACAACTGACTGTTTTGCCAGACCTTTAAATTGACTTTAATGTCACGATAATCAAGAAAAGAGAAAAACAAATGGTAGACATAGAGAGATATATAACGCAATTATACAGCTAAATAAACAATGCGGCTTCTGTGGGACATGCTGCCCTAACACTTCTGCTGGCAGCTTCACACTTGACAAATTAATCCACCTCTCTCGCTGCTGCTCTTCTGTCTGCAGAGTGTGCTGTGCAGGCAAAGGAAACAAATCATCTGTGGACCGAGCTATCAGCCTCCCTGCTGGTCCGGGCTCCCCTCTTTCCCAGCACGCCGGCACGATCACTCCACCCATTCCAGGCAGCGGCGAGGTGATCAGCCGCCAGCCGAAGCTCACAGGCTGACCGCAGGTTTAACGGGTTGTTAGGCGGCTAAAGAGAAGCTAGCAGCCTCTTCAATCCCGACTGCAGCCTCATCCATAACTTATAATATCCACTGCAATTTTTGAAAAAGCTGTGACAAATATGACTTAAGCAAGGCCGGTGGTTAATTACACGATGTCATTAAATCACATTACTGTCCCAGTTTGAGCCTGACCCTCCTCAGCGCTCGCTGTACAGGAGCAGCGCCCGGCTTGTAATTTCTGCACTCGCCGAGCAGAAAGATGAGTCAAAAAAAATTCTCTCAAACACATTTTCTCTATTTAATTACAGCACTATTAGAGGCAGACATTTTCCATCAAGCACCGGCCCCGGGGCACGGCACAGCACCTCGCTTCCCAGCCAATTAAAATCGCCTATTGAGAGGTGCTTGAAGACGCTGTTTGTTAAAAACTGAAAAAAGTAGAAAATTGCTCTTAATTTGCCACTAGACCTTCCTGCTGATTATATATATGATCATACATCCTGTTTAAAGTATAGCACTGATGTAAAGGGTTTGTTTTTCTTAACCTCAGGGTGCAAACTCGCTGATCCATCCTGAAGCTTTCAAGTGCAGTAATTGCTCCTGTTCCAACAGCTTCACCCACTTGCTGACAGAACAAAGTCCTATATAACAACGGTGACGAATCAGGCAGCATAACGTCTCTCTCTGAAACTTTAATCCAGTTTTCTGTTTATGGATACAAGATGCAAGGGCACTGAAACATGAAAAAAAACATCACAACTATCACTTCTGTTCTATCAGCCGTATTTAGATGGACTTCCAGGGCGACAAATTGTTGTTGTGAATAATGATCCGCTGCTATATGAATAGGCAATTATCAGTGTCAGACAGCTGAACTTCGTGGGTGTAGCCAAACAGAGTTCTGATGATCAGCGGGCCAGAGCTAATGGTTAAATGAGATGTGTACCTGGAGAGGGCTCGGTGTCAGCCTTGATGCACACAATCATCTGTTTACTCTCTGCGGTTCAAATAGGTTCTCTCGCCGAGCGTTGCTGTGGCAAGGCTTGCAGTGTCGAGGGGTTATTGTAGGGCAACGCACAAAAGCCATGGAGAGACTCGCCATGCTTTGGATATCGCCATAGTAATGCAGCTCAATTAGGAATCAGTTGCAGAAAAAAAAAGGAAAACGATTGTTTAAAAACACAGTTTGCAAAAATTACCTCTGCAAAACTTTTCAGCAAATCCATCTGGGCAGATGGATTTGAAAAAGCTGACTCTCGGAAATGCGAGGTGAGTAGGTAGTGCGGTGACCTTTCAAGTCAAAATAATGGATACATATAAACCCAAAAACTTTTGCTCAACCTTTGCAAAGTCAACCTCATCTCTCACTACTCTCACCAACAGAAAACTCCATATAAAGTAAGATGCTGCCTTATTCATAGAATACTGCCTCTCAGCGCATTTGAGAGATGAGTATTTGTGTTGCCTGTGGCACTGTGATTACAGCTAAATTTGGATTTGTGATCCAAGCGCCGGGGGTGACAGAGTAAGCAGTTGTAACCACGAACACGTAGGAGGCTCAGATATAAATCAAACCATTTGTAAACAAAAAACCCCAAAACATTTAGTACAGATATCACTACCTGTGAAAAATGTAGTATTTTTAACCGTCATGCTGCGTTAGATAAGCTCTTTTTATTGAAAGACCTTCAAGAGGCATGCACTGTGAAGCAGTTAGCAGTGAAGGCTCAGTGAAGGTAATAAATCAGTATGAAGGGGCTTGATAGCTTGTCAACAACGCAGTCCAAAGTCCTGCTGATAAAGGTGTTCACACTGATAAGGTAAAATGTAAATTCTCCAACACGTTTCATTCGGAAATCACAATTGGCAAAGCGCTGACACTCTCTCACACACATTTCACGATTATTAAAGCACCTACAGCGGGCACCCTTACCTTGCTGTCTGCGGGTGACTCCCTCTTTGCTAGATGCTGGCCCATGCTGCTTCACAGACACTGTGAAGAAAAAACAAAAAAAAACAGAGAATGAGTTTCCACCTGGAGACTGCGTGCAGTACATTATGTAAAGATTGTGTACTCCTCCTTCCAAGCAAGAGAGGCTACATCCTGAGTCAGTGTGAAAATGTACCATTGACAACACAGCGATTAAAAACACCTGTTTGTTTTTAACTGTTTTTTCACTGAATGAGGCAGTGAAAACATCAACATATAAAATAAAAAAATGCCAGAGCTGTGAAGTCCTGATGTTCAAGACAGCAATACGAAATTGTGCGACCCTGCGGTTTTGCGTGATTTCAGTAGCTCAACTGAGAAAACAATCCATTGGCTGTTGTGACAACCTCAGGAATGATCTTATAATCAATTTACATAAGTGTGTACATTTATGTGAATCATTTGGTAACCATGGTAACATGTAAGTGCAGCTTTTTCCCTGCTTTATTAACCCAAAGCATTCACCAAGAGCTGTAAACATGTCATTTTGTTGTATATAACACAAATCTAGTCTTTGTGTTTATACGTATTAGGTTACTTTTAACTAACTATGTGAAATTTCTGTTTCATGTCATCGCCTCGCTTGTTGACGAGGTCATGTTAATAAAGTTTTGAGAAAGAAAAGACTGGGGGGAGGGTCAAATTCTGGTTCCTGGCAGCAAGTGATGCTCTTTACTGGTTCTTATGTGTTCATTTATGTCCTCTGGAGTCACCATGAGGTAGAGCAGGTCGCTCATCACAGGTTGGTGGTTTGATCCCCGACTGACCATGAACCAGCACGTTTTCAGAGCTGTCTCAGTCTGAATGTTTGCTGCGCACTTGATTCCGATAGATAACTTTCACACGAGCCCAGTTTCAACCAACCAAAGTGTCCTGAATGAGGAGGTCTTAGCCAACGCTCCCTCCACGCTGTGGTGTCTTCACCCAGTGAGCAGCTTGAGGACTTTGAGCAGATGGTTCACTTTGCCCTGCGATGCTCCTGCTGCTGTAAAACACAGCCCGCCAGTGATTATCAGCTACTTTGTTAGTGTCATCATCTCTGAATCTGATAAGGTTCTCTTCTACCACCTTACACTGTGCTGTGAGGAGCTGCAAATTAGTCCCATCCTGACGATTATGTGCTCCTGTGCCATCTGACAAAAAGATGTGTCAGTTGTGTCAAGAAACAATACGTCCGATATTTCATCACACAAAAAAACGCTGCCCAATTACCGGCTCTAATGATTCACGCGATTATTAACATTCGTCACAGTATGCGAGGTAACTGCAGACTGAAAGCTGAGCACCGCATTTGAGTCTGTGTCAGAGTGTGTCACTGTGTTTCCTTCACAAAACACAGTGCATCCTTTTGACAGCAGCATAAGTCACATGCTGCAGCAGAACTTGCAAACCCCCCCCCCACAAAAAAAAAAACAGCAGGCAGGTGTCCCGCAAAGTATCTGAAGAATGTCGACACACTCTGACAGGTAAGCTCCCCTAAAGGAGGTAAAAGCAGAGTAAGGAGGGCTCAGCTCTCTCTGCGTGGAGGAAGTGAGGAGTGTGAAGTAAGGCGGGGGTCTCAGGTGTCTGATCTCACAGCTCACAAACAACATTAAACCAACCAAGAGTTTTCACGCTCCTGTAAGTGCAGGAAATGAAAGATTCTAACTGAAGCAAATGAGAACCGTCGTTTATCCAAATACTTAAAGGTGCGAGAGAGAATAGCTGCGAAAGGTGCTTATCAAATGTGGCGCTGAATATTGCATGAATCGAAATCTCCCCCTGCTCCCACCACTCAGGGGGGAAAAAAAGAAATCTTCCCTCCTCTGATGGGCCATTCCCCGACACTTTGCAATAATCACAGCAGCATTTCTGGCTTTCAGGGGAGTTTTGCAGCCATCAAAAAGAGCTTTCATCATCTTCGGCTCCTTGACTACCTCCATATCTGGCCTTTCTTTTTTCCATTTTATAACAATACTCTACATAAAGAAACAACTGTCAAAAACAGTTAGGCTACGGTTCACTTCCTGCTAAAAAACAATGTTGAAAAGGTGTCTTAATTCAAGAATGTGCTTTATCTTTCTCATTTCAACCTCACCAAGCCTCACACTGATCCCCACTCACAGGAAGTCAGTCCCAGGAATTCAGGACTGTGTCAATAAAGCCAATTAAGATAAATAACACATAAATAAAATCACGACCAAATCATCATTGAACAATCATATTCACACACACAATTTACCATGTGCATTAGTCAGCCGAGGTTAATATAACAGAGCCTCCTCTGTGCCCACAGTGTATAAAGATTAACCACTGAGAGGTGTTATTACATCCGTTGTCCTCTGAACAGGGAGCAGAGCGGAGCAAGTGTGATTAAAATGCCTGAAAAGTTCAACATTTTATATCGCAGCGATATGGTGCAAGGTAAACAGCTCTGCACCCAAAGGAGCAGCATTAGCAACACACAATGCCAACAGACCAGTTACCTTTAATGATTACACAGTCTCATTATAACAACACGCTGACGCCCCGCTAAAGAAAAGAGAAGCCACGACTGACCACATGTTTATTAATGAGGGAAATGTAGCAGTCGTCAGCATAATCCAGCTAACTGTAAAGAAGTATTACTGATTTTTTTTTTTTGGCTACTTGAGAGCAGTTGAATGACTCATGTACATATGTACATATATCTGTGTGTGTGTGTGTGTCATGAGGAACATTAGCTGCCTAATCAGACATCCATCAGACAGAAAGCAGCATTAGTGTTCCTCTGCTAAATGTAAATGTGTAAATGAAATATTCATTTTCCTTTTAGCTCTAACTTGGCCTTTACCGACTCGTTGGGATTAATATGTGGCTGTCTTAGCCGACAGTGCAGAGCACAGCTGTATTTCAGTACTAATGTTGGGACCCGGTCACGATGTCTCCTCTTACTTGATTGTAAATCTAATTTAGTAAGGAAACTACAATGTTAACAAAACTAGAAAGGTACTTATGCTAAATTTGCCATGGTAGTATTTGTGCATCTGTTCCATGTGAGCTGGTGTTTTCAGCAACTGTAAAACCAGACTGAACACTGAACGCTACAGCTCTTTTTAAGAGCTACCGATATCTCTCGTTAGATCCCCCCAGCACATTCGGTTTCACTTTTTTCTACAGTGCGAAGAAAGGAACAGTGATGATTAACCAACAACTGATTGTTAACACGCGCAATAATCTAATAAGGAAACTGAAACACCCATCCCGAGCTGCAGGTCATAAAACCAAAACAATGAGCTGAAAGATGTGAAACCACGATGCACATCTGAGGGGAAGTTATGCGATTCCCTCTAGGTTCAAACTTCAACTGACAATTCTACTATTTTCATCCACTGCCAAAAAAAAAAAAAAAGATTAATATAACTTTTTTGAATTGCTCGCTTGCAAGTTGAAGTTGCAACATCAGCAGCTTCAGAAAGGCTTTTTGGCAGCTTAAAGAAGTAAAATGAGATTGATTTTGCATTAGAGGTTGTCATAATTCTATCAAAGACTGAGAAAATATCGGACCATAAACGTCCACTGGACCTCCAGAAGATGTTTTCAAGACCAATGGTTACACCTCACTTTGATAGAGTAATGAACAATGTTTTCTTTTTGGCATACCTCCATAAAACCACACATCTCTGCATACAGATACTTCTGCAGTGGACCAACTACGAGATTCATGACACAATTTTAAAGCCACTCAACTAGAAATGATTCAAGCATTCGCCAAACATGTTTCTTCAAGGGCTTTGAAATCGCTTGGCTCTGAATAGACACATCCGTACGAACAACCTCACAACTTCCTTTTAATCTGACATTTCTGCTCGTGGTTGAGCCAAAACAGTCACACAGAACACAAACTAGTAGCTACAAGCATTAGCAGAAAGTCCTGCTGGGTAAACAAAAGGACGCAATTATGCAGTTAGCAGCAACGCCTTCAGTTTTATATAAAAGTGATTTCCACTGAGGACGCAGAAGTGTGTTGTACGTGGGGGGGTAGCGCAGGGATTCGGCGTGACCGAGCGCGAGGCTGTGGAGCCAGTTTCACTCTCAGAGGTTACACAATCAGAGGCGAGATCCTGCGAGGGCTTGCAAGAAAAGACTGTTGCATAATGGCGTGTTGGAAAGGCGGAGAGGAGGGAGAGGGGGACATGTGATACAAAGCTGCAATTACAACTCCACAGCAGTACTTTTAACACGTGAAAAAAGAAAACACACACACACACACACACACAGTTGGTTGCCTGACCTTTACTTTTTCCTCACACGTTGCCCTGTAATTTAGAGGAGGGAAAACATGCTGCGAGAGAAAAAGGCAAATTCAATCGTTCCTCTTTCCAATTCAATGCACATAAGTTTCTGTTAATTGCCAGGAGTGCATCTCCTGGAACATTTCTGTTTGCCTATTAAAATCCATCCCTGCGATGGAAGAGGCTCTTATGATGGGGTCACTACATACAGGCCAGCACCTGAAAGAATCCATTACCACATAGGAGCAATTATCTGTCTGAGCTGTCCATTACATAAGGCTATTTCAAATCCACATCCTCATAAGCCGGTAATGTTTTTACATGGCTTCGACACGGGCGAGGAAGGGGCCCAGTAATTTGAAAAAAAACCTGCATATTGACATTTAAATAAACCTCCTATCGTATGGCTCCTGTTTGCAGCACGTACTGCATTACTTTAGCTCTATTTTCTCCAGCAGGTATCAGTTTCACATCTTGGTGATGGAACAGAGATGATCAAAAAGTGTTGCTTTTGATTTCAGGGGATACCTGAAGAGGAAGAGGAGGAGTGCAAAGGCAGCGCCGTGAGACGGACAGATTGCAATGAAATCGTCTCTTGATCGCCGACTGCAAATTTGCTACAGGTGACATTTCATCAACCAGCAAAGACAATCCTTCTCTTTTTTTTCGGTGAGAATAAAGGTGTGACAGCTATTTATTTCACCGACTCCAGGCCTGTAAAGATGAAAGCGGTATTACCTTGTTGCAACATAAATCTCCCTGTCAGGATAAAAGGAGGTTTCTTTATATTTAATTCTGACGAAAGGAAGAATGAATTACTCTGTAACATCCACAGCAAAAAAACAATATCATTCAGCACAATGGGGCCTGCTTAATCAGTCTGCAGTAAGTATGTTTGTGGGGAAACAATTACATGCAAAGCCGAAAATAATACTGTGTAAATGGTCTTGCACCGATGGGATTGTGCCGTCTGAGGGACACTTCCTCAAACAAAGGGTCAGCGCAAATCCGACTTTTATGTGACTCTGACTCACCGAAAAGTTGGATGTGAGGCCAAGTAAACAACGTGGCGTGTTTTGTTTTTGTCTCTCCGTACAGCTCGTCCTTCAAAATGTCCCCACTCGGTACAGTGCAAGCATTAAAGTCCAATTTTCCCACAGAGGCACGGATGAGAAGAAAAATAATCTTTTGGTAATATGAACTCCGGGATGGGGAGCCCTTGTCTGAACAGCACAGGAGATGAAGCAGAAAAACACGGCAGACAGGCGAGAGTCGTATCATATTATCACAGATTTATACATCCTGTCGGGTGATCAACCCACAGATTTACTGCTGTTATTATGAAGTTCAGACATAGGCCAGTGCTGTACAGCTCCTGGTAGTCTACGCAGCCTCTTTCTAGATTTAGTTACAGCAGCACGGCAGCGTTCAGCAATCATACAGGGAGAAATCGAAAGCTGGACAAGATACCACTTCATATGCGGGCAGTGAAACAGATGCTCACACTTTTTTTTTCTTTTTAAATGGTAATTTAACTTACGGCGTAGCCAGTTCTTGAATGGTTATACATTTGCTGTTCTCAAGACTCAAATCGTCAGTGCACAGCAAGTAAATTGTGATGAATGGATAGAGATGTGCTCTCCACTCTGCAAAGTTGATTTAATAAGAAGCCTGCATGGCATAACGGCGCGCAGCATGCTGACAAACCCATTTCTCAGTCTGCCACCGAAGCTGGAAGTGGCTGGAACACGTGTGCATCTGTCTGCTGTTGCCTAGTCCCTTTGTCTCGCTTTAAGATTGCTCTTGTGCGCGCGAGACAACGGCTTCTTTTAACCCCTCAGGCTGCCCTCGGTGACTGCACCATGTTACACTCTAGTGAGAGTCAATTACGTAATAAATACAGATCGAGCGTGTGTGTGTGTGTGCGCCAAGGGGGAGAGGAGGCATGAGAGAAAGTGATGAGATGAGAAACAGTGATAAGAGTTACACGCTGCCCATCTACCAGCGAGAGCACTCTACTTTTGACGAGGGATTTGAGGTCAAGGGGCAACATCTGTCCCCGGAGGGCTTCTGCTTGTTTGCAGATGAGTGCGAGCTGCAGGAAGTGTGACATCCAGCAACACTCCCCACTTCCTTTCTCTCTCTGACTCTTTCAGCATCGACTCCATTTTTTTTTTCTGCCAGGTTTCCAGACCCGGACCTTCAAACAGGACCTTTTCAATGTCATGTTTGAAAAAAACATGTTTTGAAAAAGGTGATAGTTTGTGGGGTCACAGGTTAGGTAAGAATAAAAAAAAAAAGCACATCCACTGTGTGAGAGCCTGGCCCTTAAGGAAACATGAGCGGCTGGGTCTTGGCCTTTATTGACTTTGTGAAAGTTTAAGAGACCTTCATCTGCTGCCAACGCTGCCCGTGACTTCTCAAACACATCTGTCAGTCCTCACTCTAAAAGCCTTTTTCTCTTGTAACTTTCAAAGTGGAAATATACAGTCTGAAATATGAGCAGGTGTAAGATACACTGAGCTTTGTAATACTCGTGTACACTAGTTTACTGTGGTAAAATGTAAAAATATGGTGTTTACGGTACAAAGTGATCCAGCAGCTTAAGTTGAGCCAGGTTCAGCTTGTTTTGCTGTACAACCCTGGGCTGCTTTGCCAGAGACCCACGCAGCACCAATGGCCTGTCCCCATTAAAGCTGCTGATTCAAGTTTTAAAAGAGAATTTTAAGTCAGAAGTCTACCACAGTTAGTGCAAACCACATGTGCACACATACTGTATGCCACACGTGAATATACAGCAGCAGTGGCAGAAAAGGGCGGGTCTTAGCCGACGGCCAATTCATTTTGAGCGGTCAGCGTTTTACAAACTGTTGGCGGGAGAGAGACTAAACAACAAAGGCATGGTACAAGCATGACAACAACAAAGCCCTGCACCAACACTCATCACATCATCGTGACAGCAACCACAACTGCTACATCACAATACCAGTCTGGAGCTTAGCCCTGCCAAGAGGCGAGGACAGTGTGCATGCAGAACCGG
>JBAJHX010000036.1:19578212-19588799 GCA_037176925.1 Amniataba percoides
ATATATATATATATATATATATATATAAAGACAGTGAAATAATACATATAAGATGTAGAATTTCAATAGCATACACAAAATGTTCTATGATATTACAGTAGAGTAAGTAACCTTTTATTTATTTGTTTTGTATTGGGTTGTATGTCTGACATTTGAATAACAATTAGAGTGACCGTGTAGAGGTTATATTCAATCGAATCATGTCCAAATGGATGGATGGCTGTTGTGATCTGTGTGTGTGTGCCCTCCACTCTGCTTGCTGTCTGGCCTTTTGTCAGCGCCGTTTCTGTTTGCTGGAAGGCACGGCAAGCAGGTAGCTGCACTCGTGGGCTCTGGAAGTCTGACAGGAGCAGAGGACACTGAATTATTCCGCCCTGAACCATCCTCACCCGCTGCCTTTCAGCTCCGCCACCAACACTGCATCTGTCTCATTTCTCCTCGCGCAGCTGAGACTGATGTGACACAAGCCAACACAAAGGATGGCGGTCGAGGAGCAGAAAGGCAAACAATGGGCAGGGACAAGGAGCGTGCCTTATGACATGGAGGCAACCGCTGTCCACAAGGAGATGCAATACAACCATCACTTCTCACTGCTGCGAGAAAGAATCTGTCAGCACAATGTAATATGTCACAAGAAGTCAGTAAAACAAAATGAAAAACGAATGAGTCTCTGACATCTAACAGAGGACTAATTACTTCAGGAAAGCCTTTATACTCACTGTACTGAACCATTTATGTCTAATCAGAGAGAGAAGTTGGTTTCTATCCAAGTTCAAATGCGAGGAGTCTGCCTTGGTCTTTTGGTGCAATATTAACTTAATAAGAGACAACTGTGTTCTTTTCTAAGAAAAGTCCTCTTGCGTTCAGGGACATTTCCTGTATGTTCAGAAAAAATAGAACTTAACCAGCAAAAGAAGAAGAAAAAAACATCAGGACCTTCATCAGTAGACATTTAAAGCAAATGTAATTCATAGTTTGATAATCACATTGTTGTGTGAAGGGGCTCGCAATTAGTGATGAACCTGGAGAACTGTCACTGAATCTGAAGGTTAAATCTGATGTTTCTCCATTACTCTATTGCATTCAGCACTGCTGTCTCATAAGTGCTTCAAACAAACACAAATTTGAAGTAGTTCAGACCTCATGCACAGCTCGTTCGGTGTCTTTGTAGCAGTTCAAGGTTTTTAACGGATGGGCTGTGTCGCTCACTGGCCCTGACGGTTTTACGTTGCAGGAGATTCATAAAAGAAGAGCTGAACGGACAAGGAAAAAAAACATTACAACCTTCATAAGTAGAGACTAAAAGAAACCTTATTCTGTAGTTTGATTATCTTTCATTATTCCGCTGCTTCTAGTCAGCAGAGTGCAAGTATTCTCATCATTGATTCATCGTTCAAGTCATTTCAAGCTCAAATGGCAAACATAATCTGGTTGTAACATGTCAGCTTGAGGATTTGTTACCTTTCTTTGATTATGCGACACTGAGCGGCATGTCTTTGGGTTTTGACAGTTGGATGGGCAGAAGAAACTATCTCAGGATGTCAGCTTGAGCTCCGAGAAACTGTGATGGGCATTTTCCAATATTTTCTGACACTTTATGGACTAAACGATGAAAAAGATAGGTCTGAAAAATAATCGGCAGACTAATCGATAGCAAAAATGAATGTACACCAGCGTCACTGATGGACCACATCAGATAACTGCGAAAGGTCGACTTGTCTGATAGATTAAGAGCAGGTTATGGCGGCAGCACAGACGAGACTTTATGATTGTGGGAGTAAATATTATTACTATGGTATTTCAATGATATGCTTTGACTGAACCACAGCAATGATAAGCCCATCTCAGGGAACAATAAGCCAATAGTTCACACAGGAAAATGTCATCAACAGCTCCGTATTAGACTTCAAATTACACTTCAGTCTTCTGGGGAATCCTCTTGAGGGAGCTCAGCCTGCTCTTTGGTCACAGAACTGCTGAGAAATTTTCCACTTTTGATCTCTCCCACAGATGTATGTTGGAAATATAGTATAAAATCACATAGGAAATCTTTAAAATGTATTTTTTTAAGTTCCTTGTGGATTTCATCATAAATATTCAATGGTTTTGTTAGATCCTTTAGGTTTCACCCTCAGCCTTACTACATATTTAGTGTCTCACATTAAAGGCAGATAATGGACTATTAAATTACAAGTATGGTTTGGGGTGTCTGGTCATTCTTGTAATCACTTAAGAATAATAATCTTTTAACAAGTATGACTTCAGAGTCCATGTTTTCTGTGAGTTTCTGACATGTCAGAGCCTTATATAAATGCTTTCTAATCAAGTGGGTTTTATTTCCCATCTACACTGTAGCTTCCATATAACAGTGAAGTTACACCACTGTAAATCCTTGCCTTGTACATACATTTTCATTCTTGCATATTAGCTGCTAAAAAAAACGAAACAACACTTTTTAAAAGCTCATTTCCCCTTTTTGGCAGAACAGAATGAATCTAAAATAAGACAATCATGGCAGGGCTGCTGAAGGAGATTGTTTTGTTGTATGTGACCATTTTCTGACAGCTCATGCGGATAATCACAAAAAAAAAAGAAAACATTTCCTTCCAAGCCACACTGTGTCCAAACGAATTGGGTCTGGAAAAATGAAAAAATGACACTGGCCTCTGGCATCCAAAATGTACAGAGACGCGTAGAACAAAACGTATCCAGATAAATAAATAAATAAATAAATAAATAAAAATATATATTGCTGAGCCTTTCTGAGGAGGTGCCATACTGAGTGCTGACGTGAATGGCCCTGCCCCCCTCCTCTCTATAATGTGAGGGGCAGCGTCGGGCGCGCACTCGGAGCAGCGCGCAGCAGCAGACGCGTCAGGTGCGCACCGGGAGAGACACCAGCTCAGAGCCACGAGCGGGACAGAGAGCCGCACACAGCTCTGGGAAATGTGCTCATGTGTATTAATAATGTGAGCTAAGAGAATAACGCGGGGGGGAGGCGGGTTTGCTGAAACCTTGAAATGCAGATACGAGAGCGCAAACTGTGGCCGGAGCGAGCTGCCATGAAACAGCGGACACACACTGCTCTGTTTGTGGGGTAAAGTTCAAGTAAAAGGGGCAAACAAAAAAAGGCATCATGAACTTGTCGGAGTCCGTGTGGCTCTTGGAGGAGCCGTGGAACCTGAGCAGGACGGAGGAAGAGGAGCAGAAACTTTTATTCGGCATCGGCACGGATAACTTCATCACGCTGCTGGTCTTCGGGCTCATCTTCACGCTGGGCGTGCTGGGTAACTCCATGGTGATCACCGTGCTGGCCCGCAGCAAGCCCGGAAAGCCGCGGAGCACCACCAACATCTTCATCCTCAACCTGAGCATCGCGGACCTCTTCTACCTGCTCTTCTGCATCCCCTTCCAGTCCACCGTCTACATGCTGCCCACCTGGGTGCTGGGCGCCTTCATCTGCAAGTTCATCCACTACTTCTTCACCGTGTCCATGCTGGTGAGCATCTTCACCCTGTCCGCCATGTCCGTGGACCGCTACATCGCCATCGTGCACTCCAGAAAGTCCTCCTCCATCCGGGTGGCGCGCCACGCGCTCATCGGGGTGCTGGTGATCTGGATTCTGTCTCTGGCCATGGCCGCGCCCGTCATGTACTACCAGAACATCTTCCACAGCGCGGACAACCACACCTTCTGCTGGGAAGTGTGGCCGGACCAGAGCCAGAGGAAGGTCTACATCGTCTGCACCTTCGTGTTCGGCTACGTGCTGCCGCTGCTGCTCATCACCTTCTGTTACGCAAAGGTAGGCGAGGGGCGCCGTGGGACGTGTGGTAGTGACTGAGCCACCCAAACAAACTGTCTCTCCTCTGCTTACAGGTCTTAAACCACCTGCACAAAAAACTGAGAAATATGTCCAAAAAGTCAGAGGCGTCAAAGAAAAAGGTATGTGTGGAGCTTTTTTTTTTATTTATTTTTTTATGTCATGGATTACAGCAATGTGCTCAATCAAATACTAAATAACAGATGCACAGGTGAGGAGATCTGTTACCTGCTGCAGAGTCGGACTGTAAAGTGGCGCAGAAGGCAAGTTTAAGTTAACGGTCTGTGAGAGAAATCAAAATAATGCTTAAATCAATAAACAGTATTCATGGTGTGATTCATTTTCTCTTAATCGCCCTCTGAACTCTTGAGTCGGTGATTGCCCTCTTATCTGCCCTGATGGTGATGACAGTGCTGCTAATGATGATGGTTATGAAGGTAAATGATGATGATCTCTTGAAGTACCCCCCACCCATCCCCTCTATCTCTGTCTGTGCTTTTCATGACCGCAGCCTTTTCTTCTGTTGACATAATATTTTGATTGAAAGCAGGGGTCAGTATCTTTGGCCTTTAGAGAGAAACACACACACTGCACACAGTATTCTGGGAGGGACTGCTCTGTCTGACCCACATGGCCATGCCTCTCGTTCCACACACGGTCGAAGGAAACTGTTCCCATCGTCTCAGCTTTTCCTGGGGGGGGGCAAAAGGTTGGATATTAATGTTATACTGCTCACTGTTAGCTGGCACACATGAGTGAAATGTGCAATCAAACTGCAGTTTAGCCCTCATTATTCCCGGTGGTCTTTCAGTGTCACAGTTATCTGCTGTCATTGTCTTGACTGCTGATCTGTCTATCTGTCCATTGTTCTGCACAGCGGGTCAGTTTAACAGCACCATCTGATAACCACCTCGTGCTATGAAATCAGGAGTACAGACTGCTGGATGATAAATGCAAATGTTTCTTGATATATGCTTTATTGCATAAAGGTTGATGATTGATTTTTTCAGTGAAAAGTGCAACATATGGATTTGCCTTTTTAATGGATAGACAAGTATGGTGGCAAATTGAGCGAAGGTTTGAGTATAGCACAGCATATTGCTTATACGGTCAGCTTACAGTGATTAATACATGTGTAGTAGCAAGTACGTCAGCTTTTGTATTATTTGCTGTATTATTTAATCTCTATTCATGCCATTAGGTTGTTTGGGTGCACATAATACAGTGCATAACAAATCTAAAACACAGAATAATAACCAGGGGACGGATCAGTTGTGACTATCTAAAGACATTTTAGACCAATGCAGTGCTTTTTAAAGTGTTAGAAATAATCTGCAATATGACAGCTTTCCCCCAGAGCTGTTTTCACCTCCTTTTATGGAGTGAAATTTAAGTGAAGGTTCCTCCATGCAAAACGCATTTTTGAAAGGAACAACTTTTGACACCTGTCCCGTCACAGGTCCAACGATGACTCACGCTCTCTCTGCACGCTCACTGGGATGCTGTAAAAAGCTAATCTCATTCTGTTGGGTCCTTTTAGAATTCCTCCAGTCTTACATCATTGCTGCTCAGTGTTACCTAATAACACCACAGTGTCGTCTACCTGTCACCAATGTCAAATGAATTCTTGTATTTACAGGAGTAGTCCAACATTTATTTATTTGTCCATAGTTAGATGGAGAGAACTTTATCATCTACGTACTCTGTGAGACTGGTAACTGTGGGAAACAGCTAGCCTGACTGGATAGAGTGGGTCATTCACTGATAGCACAGATGAAGTGTCCTTGGCGTTGAACCACATGACTCAATATTCAAGACTTCATTGTCATGTGCACAACAATCACATGGAGTGGCCGCTGGCAATGAAATTCTTGAATAATGGGCTCCTTAAAAGAATGTTTAAAATACTTAGAATAAAAATAACACAAGCGAAAAAGGTAGATATAAATGAATAAATAACTAAAGTAATTAAATAAAATTAAATAAAATAATTGTTCCAGTTGGACAGTTGGCTTATTTGCATGGCAGCTTTGTACCATTGACATGTGAATGTGTGTTCATGTGTTCACGGGTGATTATGTGTGGCAAAATGCACAACGTTTTGAACAAAGTGCCACAGAAATACAGTCTACCTAAAAATAAGCACCACCACACCATGGAAGCTCGCGATGTTTTGACATTACATCTTGTTTGTTTAATGTGGACAAAAACCAACAACTCTTCAGACAGTTATGTGATGAACTATTTCTTGACCGGGAGCAGTGACTTCCTGATTTCTCTCCCCGTTGCCTCCCGATCACAAGTTAACAACTTCAGGAAGTCACTGCTCGACCACAAATAAACAAACAGGTTATAGGTTCTCTGGTCTTAATCGGACAGGGAGTGGTTGCTGGGCTCAGGGTGCAACACTCCAGGCTACATGAGATAAAATTGACCTGTACACTACCTGTAGACTGCTGCAATCCACCAACTCATCACACGGCTTAATAAAGCAGCTTCCAATTGAGGAAATGTTTACTTTAAGCAAACCATCTGCTTGATGTCGTTTCATATTTACAGTACATGACAGGACGTTTACAGACATTTATAGGACATGATATTGATCTCATGTCTAACTCAATAAGCTTAGTTCCCCCAAACATCAAATATCCCTTTAATCCTAAACAAGGTTGATCTTAGAGAGATATCTAGACTGTTCTGGCTTGTAGTGTAATGAATGAATCGTGAGGTTGGCATAAAGTTTACACTACACTTTACGTGCTTTCTTAACACATTAAGGGATGGGTCTGAAAATCAAATGAGACAAATAAACAAATTGCAGTGGGACACACAGCATCCTTGGAGGACAGCAGCGAGAATTTGTTCAAATACGTTTTTTAATCAATAGTTTGTGTGGTTCACTCTGGCCTCGGCAGCTCACCCCCAAGCCTGTGAAATATAATGTCAGCGACAGCTGGGAAGAGCAAGGTTACTCCCACTGCTGTTGTGAAATACATCTAAACAATCCTCTTGTCGCCCTCAGGCACCCACAGTCGGAATCAGACCACATCTAAAAGTTACTGACGCTGACACTCAAGAGCCAAATCTGCCTCCCAAAACGAAGGAAATCTTCCTTAATCTTTCTGGAGGTCCTTTGTGCAAATACATGACAAATCTTGGCTCCTGGTTAATGTTCTTGGGATACCAGACTGCAGGAGTTAATTTTACCTGGCAAAGAATTATGTTTTAAATGGATTCTCAGCATTGAAGTGGAGGTTAAAAGCCAGCAATTAGTAGTGTAAGTTCAGGAATTTCCTCCCAGTGATATAGTCATATAGTGATAAAGTTAGTCAGACATCCAGACGGAGCACACAGATGGTTATGGATGATTATGAAAATGAATATTTGGCCAAGTCATCTTGAAATTGTTAAACATCATCTGTAAACTGGAAGAGGGACAGCTAATGTTTTAGAGAGCAAACGCGTCTTTGACAGACCCTCCTTTGAGTGTTACTATCCTCGACTGAAAGTCACCATACTAACGTCCCACAGTCACTTCTCATTGGCTTCAAGTTTAAAGGAGTTTAAAGGAACATTTCAAATGAACTGTGTTGACATTTTTTTAGTGTTTATTTCAGTTCAGTAATTGTACATTACGGTCCCAGAAATGCAGCTCAAACCACCATGAGGATCCAACTTAAGATGTCACCTCAGGGGGGCCACCCAAAGTCTGTAAGTCAATAGGAGGGTTCCCCAGCAGAGAGGTGCATCATTTTGGTTACTGGTCTTTTTCACCTTAAGAATTTTAAAAAAATCCAAATATCAGTAATGTTTTATGCTCAGCTGAGGTTGAAAAGTTAATGCAGTGATAAAAACAAGTACACTGGAAAGAGACCCAGAAAATAAATCATGATGTACCTGAAGCAGGTGACCCTAAATGTCCACTTGAAGCCACTGCTCTGTGAAGGAGGTGAAAAATAGCAGCAGAATATATTATTTGCCTTTGTCCTTTTGTGGCAGAGAAGCTGGTGACATAACTCATCTTTGGGGACCCTTCCTCTTCCTCAGCAGACCTTTAGTGTTCAGATCTGAGGTCTAAAACAGCACCCACCTCCAAAACAACCAGTCTTACAGCTGTGATACGTCCTGGTGAACAGAAGCTGCTGTGAGAAACAGACCTGATATAAATCACAAGAAACCTGAAGAAACTTGCACCGTGCTGGAGTGATGTATTTTTCCATTTACAATATTTTACAAAACACAGTACAACGGCCCACTTTGACTCTGACACGCTGATGTCTAAAGCTGATGATTATTGCTGATGTTTTTCATGGCTGAAATATTTCCCTCCAACCATTTTCATTATAACTTAACTGGAAATATCTCCACAAGATGCTTATATGCACTTGTAGCCTGTTATTTATGGAAATAGCTGAAATGTGGTACAGGAAACAAAAGAGCCTTGAGTTGCGGAGCAGATCAATTTGTGCTTTCTTATGTTGTTTTTTTCTCCCTTTCTCTTTATAAAGAAATGTTTGTCTTATGTCCTAGCATTGACTTTCATTGCATGAATACTTGACTGCTTTTAATCAATTAATTCATGCATTTCAGCTTTCAGCTAAACAGGGGTTACAAGTGGAGACAGCGCAGCTGGAGGAGAGAGGCTGAAAAACATGAATTTTAGTAGTCCTCTTTTCCCGTGGTGATGCTGCTGTTTATATTAGCCTAAGTGATGGCTCTCAGAGGGGCGAGGTGAAGATATGAATGTGTTATGGAGGCTATCCAAACAAAGCGTGGCTGTTAACACACTGCTCCGGTCAAACCTCT
The DNA here is from genome assembly GCA_037176925.1 of Amniataba percoides. Classification (NCBI taxonomy): domain Eukaryota; kingdom Metazoa; phylum Chordata; class Actinopteri; order Centrarchiformes; family Terapontidae; genus Amniataba; species Amniataba percoides. The sequence continues at coordinate 19,586,839 of JBAJHX010000036.1, forward strand.
CCCTGGCTACTGTTTCTTTGAGTGTGTGTGTGTATGTGTGTGTGTGTGCCTGCATGCTTTAGTATTATGGTCGGGCCAATACTGACCTTTTCATTTGTAACTGGATTTGGATTTATGCTTGATATGAACAACATGGTGCAGTTTCATTATATTGCTATGGAAAAAGTGATCAATACTTCACTTGACTGAGACTATTTGAGTCTGATATGATGATCATGACGCAATTACCAGCTTAACCATCAGCATACACACAGTTATTATTATTATTATTGTCATGCTGCTTATCAGTGTATCAGTATAGCTTGAATCAAAATAATACTTTCTCAAGTCTTATTTTAGAGGCCACTTAAAGACCGTTTAACAAACTGTAAACATGATGCTGATACATGAAGTGACATGTTAGCATGTTAGCGTTCATGTGTAGTCGTGTTTCTGTCCACTTTGTTAAACAAACTCTAATATTCCTCATAGCTTCGTGTTGGTCTCAAGTTCTTTTTAATATCAAGCTCTTTTGCTGTCTACTATGTTCATCATGTGGCTAGTCGCTTATCTTGTATGTGACTTTAAGTGATAGGCTGGTAGTGTACAGTATGTTCATCAGAGCACTTTGACTGAAAACATCTTCCTGAAACGGGCAGAACAGAAACAGCAATCTGAACAGTGAAGTTTAACAATGTTGAAGCAATGTCTTAAGATGTGGGTGCCATACATCACATCATCTTGCCTCCTGCTGTGGGCACAGAGGTCTAAGACTAGATATGAGATTACAATTATTTACAATTCTTTATAATTCTGTACAGCAGTGAGCAGCCCTGTTCGATGTATGTTGTTCTGTCTTCTGGTAACACTCGTTGACCTCTTGCTTCTTCACACAGTGTTTTGTCTGTATGTGCCACCGCAGCCACTATTGTACCTTCTATGGTCCAGCCACAGCTTGAGAATGTAACAAAGGACTTTTCGAGTTTGCTCATTTTGTGCTGTCAAATGCTTGACAGACTGCATCAGCCGTCTTCTTTTTGGACTTTTAGGTGCAAAAACACACAAAACATCTTCAGCCCTTCTTGGGCTCTATCACTATAAACCCATGTTGTGTTTAGCAACATGTTGTCTTTGTATAGAGAATATCAGACACATATGGAGTTATACATTTGTCTGATTAAATTGTAGATATCCTGAGTTCATATGGGTTTAGTTTATGGATGAAGGTATCGCAGGTAAATAGTTTTTTGCTACCAGTGTGTGAACAGACTCTAACATATCGTAAAAAATGAAACATAACTGACCTTCTCTTTGGATTGTAACACCCTGTAGACTGATTGCAGACTCTGCAGCTGACTTAACAGCCACAGGTGGTTATTGTCAATAAGCATTTTCTGAAAGTTACACACGGGACTTTTGATACAACTGTGATGTCGCTTTAGTGAAGTGTTGGAACAAGAAGAAACAGACCTGTTATGGAGCACTGTCAAACTGTCTGAATGAAATTTTTGTGTTACCTGAGGGGAAAATGTGGCAGTAATATTGGAAACAAGTTCAATTGGCCATCGTTAAATCTGGTCGCTATCGCAGCTTCAGTACAGCAGCATCAGCTCAACACTGGTCATCAAAAGCCTACAGGAGTGCATTCATTGTGCCATGCTGTGTTAACACTAGAACTACCAAGGCGGTCATTTTGACCGTTCTGAAATTTTGCAGGGTAATAACTTTGTTGAATTTAAACCCATGTAACTGAAGGACCCTGACTTTTCCTAAATGTGTGTATATTTTATTCAACTATTGTTATTTTCTTAAAGTTACAAAACACAAAATAGTTCTGAGTATTTCTACCTAGAACTCCCAAAACGGTCATTTTAACCCGGACCTTATATTATATCTTATACGACATTATAGACGGTGTCGAATTTCAGAATTTGATACTTTTCCCTCTCTTTCACTGTTGCCTAGCATTTTTTTTCTAGTTG
>JBAJHX010000036.1:19597338-19613865 GCA_037176925.1 Amniataba percoides
GACACACTAGTATTTTGTATATTGTATATTTGTCTGTGTATATTTGTATGTATGTTTGTAGTTGCATTTCTTTCCATTTCTTTATGTCAGCTTGTAAAAAGGCCTCCTGTGGACAGGTGCTCTGAATTAGAGTTTCTCTACAAACACTAAAAACAGTGCATCCGGTCCTTAATGTATGTTACAGTTCATACCAAATAAAATAAACAGAACCAGCAACTGACAGCGTGTCAGCACACTAAACTATGGTAAAATGCTGTGAACATGGTAAACACTAAACCTGCTCATTATTATTATTATTATTATTATTATTAGTGGTAGTAGTAGGAGCAGTGGTTCATTTATTTCACCACCTTCACTTCGAGCTGAGCAGAGGGTGAACTGTGCTGAGAGCAAAGATAATGTCATTGGTTAGACTGAAGGCTGTGTTAGGACACATACACATACACACACACACACTAGCTTTTTTTCCAAATAAGGTCCAGCTGGATGCACTTGGAAATTTTTAAAGAAAAAATTATGTAAAATTCTCACTCTGACAGAGTTGCTCAGTCATCTCAAATATTTACTTGGAAAACTTACATAAATTATATAAAACATGGGGAGACAAACACTATGCAAGGCACGCCTCTGCTGGCGGGGTCAGCGTGGTATACACGGGCACGTATTTTTCTCTCTCTAAATCATTATTATTCACCGTGGTTGATTCAGCCTGGCTGACTGGCTGACGCCCACCTGGCTTTGGATCCTGACTACACTGTGATGTAGAAAATGTAGAAATAACTTTCTTACTAATACGATGCTTGTTCCACGCCACATGTCGGTTTGTGTCGAAACTTGTGCAGTCACATATGTTTTCTGTCCGGAGTCTGCAGACGTGTGAGTGATGATGACGGGCTCTGTGGGGCCTCCTCTGCTTGGCCTAAGTCACACAGGGTGCCATGTTTAGCTACTCCCACAGAAACTCTTTATGTGACCACCATCAGCTTTAAGGAGGCTGGCTTTATGGCTTTATGGAGCCAGGTGAGGACGATGCTGCACTGTAGCTTTGCCTGCCTACTTCCCATCCGACATCATTAATACATGAGTGAGCGTCAAGCAAAGGTCAGGGCGGGGTTTTATTCTTATTTTCCACAATCTCTTCTTTGCTTTTCAAGTTTGTCTGATATATCAGTGAGGCAGCTGCAGCGACAGGAGAACTGCAGCTCCTGTTGATGTCAAAGCGATCTTTTCTCCTGCCCCAGGAGCAGCCCTGTCTGTGACGAACACTTGCAGAGCAAAAGAAGATGTGAGGAATTATGGAGAGTCTGAAAAATTACCTCTGCAGTTTGGGATTAATGAGGCAGATTTCACAGCGATGGTTTCTCCGTTCTCTTATTTGTCTAATTCCACATTAGAGCTGCGCAGTGTGATAATGATTCATAACTGTCCTTTCAGTAAAGACTAATGAAGTGATTCTGCTTCTCAATAAAGAAATATGATCAGGCAGAATACAGGAGTAACACTCCATCTCATTTAATGTTTTTTAGGCCATTTATTACATAATGTGTCTTTATTTCTTGCCCATGAAGAAAGGAGATATTACCAGTAATCTTACAATCACACCTTGAGATCAACACAAAAGCTCAGTGACACTCACGCTGTGTTTTTTTTTTTTTTTTACATCAGAAAAGGATGAGAGACAAAAAGCTCTCTGGCAGCATGCAGCAGAAAAACACTTGAAGCGGTGGTCAACATGTGGACTTAAAGATCATCCATTCACTCACTCACTCGCTCACAAACAAACACGTTGCTTACTCTGCCCACGTACAGACAGCACAGCCTCGTTTCCTCCAAATCGGCTGTCATCTAATTGACGCTGATGGAGCAAAAGAAGTGTTGAAGTTCGGCCCAGCTGAGCGGAGATACGATCTCAAAATACAGAGCCGGCCTGAAAAGGTCACCCGCTGCAGTGTGTGTGTATTACAGCATTTAACCTTTGTAATAATTCATTACAGAGCATATGAGCTGCTATTATATCCCTGAAACTTCTGGTTTTACTGAATTTTTGACTTTCTTTTTTTGTCTGCCTCATACTCACTCCCACAGTGTGCTTACTTGCACACAGGCTGCCTATTAAATGTAAGGCACGTTGTGTTTACCTCCAGCAATACTCAAAATGGATTTATTCTTTGCTGAAAATGATGTGCATTGAATTACTTTTCTGCTCCTTTGTTTGTATATTTCTCTGCCGATAATTAACAGTAAGACATGCCGCATTCTGTAGTCTGAAAATCTATTTCATTGCCTCTCTGCAGAGTAGTGTGAACACCATGCTGTGAATGTCTGTGCTCTTATAATTATGATTGATGCATGATAGCACGCAGAATGTAAAAATCTTAGTCCATTAAGATTTCTTTTTTTGTCTCTTAATTTAGAATAAGTGAATTAAAGTTTAAACATCACATGTTTGCTGCTGCAAAAACAATCAACAATCTCAGAACTTCAATAATCCAACAGATTTAGTGCTTGGAGAGGAAAGGAAATCTAATAGGCAGCGAGTAATTCCATTTTATGACATATAGCAGGTGTTTCTGCCTCCCTGTGTTGTATTGCTTTCAGGTCCAGCGTGAGAAACCAATTACCACAGCTACATGTCTATTCCCAGAAGAGCATTAGGGCAACAGCATGGGCTCTCCCCATCAGAGAGCGCAGGCCAACACGCCGGGCACATGCGACCATCGCAACCTCAGACCTGAAGAAGACTGAAATTTTATCATTTAGCTTAATTTACTCTCCTCGTAGAAGCAAGAGTAATTGTCCCATTAGCAGTCTAGTCTGCAACGGCCAGCATTAGCTGCAGCACGGACAAAAAGACACACACAAAGGAAACATACACAAACATTAAGGGTCAAACGAACTGTGTGCAGCGAGATGAGCTTTAACCTCGGACCTGGAAATGCTCCCTTCAGTCAAAACTGGGACGGACGCAGAATTACTCAATCACTGCAAATAACATCTGATTTAAATAACAATCAGATTTTTCTAATTGATGTTAGCAGTTCAAATATTGTGATTCTCCTTCCCAGGAGCTGGCAGTCAGACTGACTTAATTTGCATGAGAGGCCCTGTCAGCAAAACTTGACGATCAGATATGTTATACCTACCTAATGCCAGCTAAACAGTCTTGATGCATGACGGCAAACTGCTTTTTATTCAGGTCAGGTTTTGCTGTAGAGGTTCCTGACGATGGAGTTAATTCCCTCTCCTTCACTCCACTGCTGAGGCATCAGCTATTACCAATCACCCTAAATGGAACACCTACTGTACTATCTGCAGGCACACACACACACACACACACACACATATTGTAATATACACTGATAATGCCTGAAGCATGGTGACCACAGAACATCTTGTCATAGTATCAACATTTGCAACAGATGACAGACTCATCAGTCCATCACTACTAATGAACAACGATCATTACATGACAGCTACATTATGGCTTTTATTAATCTCCGGTTCTATAACAGCATATAAAATGAAAATTTGTGGTATAAAAACTGCACCAAATCCCATGTTTGAATTTGGCCAGAGGGTCTCTGGCTGTCACTGTCTCCTCACCCTCGATGCCATTCAGATGCTCACTCTGGTACTCTGATCGAATCTTCACTCGCTGTATCTGTGTGCATCGCTGTGTACACAAACACAATCACATCATTTACAGCAGAGGGGAGATGAATTTCTATTCATGTTTCAGATCAGTATCACACAATCCAGCAGTGCAGTGTGGCTTTTAATTATTTGCCAACAATCATGCTCCTCATGATCGCCACAGGTGAAGCCGACTGACTGTGGTTAAACCGTAGCATCAACATAAAGAAGACTTTTTTATTTCCAATGAAATATCTTAACTACAGATCCTTAGAGTGCACTTGGGGAGTAAAAAATGTTTAATAAAAAATTGCCTTGATGCCACTTTTTACTCCACTGATCGAAATGCTGCTGCGTTAATTGGTTGTTATATTTTGATACATTTGTACGCCTGAATTTGTGAAGTTACAGAAAAGCAGCATGACAGACCAGCCTCTCTCCCCAAAGCTCTGCACCTGCCTCAAGTATCTGTAAGTTAGCTAGCAAGGCACCATTAGTCATTACATTAGTTAACCAACAAATTATATAAGTAATGTAATAACATTACAACAGTGCCTTAAGCAGCTGTCGGTTGAAATGAATCACTTGTTCTTGTGCACTGCCAGAATTATTTGTTTGTATGAATGAAATAATCAAAGAGTGGTAACGAAATGCCACAGAATGTGCAAATAACTTGATGAAAACGAGTAAATGAATTGTGCCTTAAGTGCAAGTAACTGCGCTCCATACTTGACAACTGTGCAGCTTTGTAAATCTCATAACTTTCCATCTCGTGGCATCATCAGCTCATCACATTAATCTGCCTGATACTTTGATTCATGACCAAAAACCTGCAGAGCTAAAGCCCTGCCCATTGGCTGTAGCTGTACTTTCTGTCCTCACAGAGCTGCACAGCTGCAGACTCTTCAGAGCCCAGCACACGATAACTGTAGTTACGGGTATAAACGATATGTATAGCTTGAAGAGCAATAGTAGCAAAAGCACACTGCGACAAGCAACAACGCATGTTTGAGGACACCAAGGTGAAAGACGTGTGCTGTGCCAATTTTCACTCATCATCGTGTCTCATTTTTCATTATATATACATAACCTTGTGACACCAAAATAACTTAAAAAAAGCTGCTGTCAGCACGTTAAAAAAAAGTTATGCAGGGTGGCTTCAACAGTGAGTCTCATACGGGTGGTGATGATTTGTGTGGGATACTGAAGCAGAAATTTTCTCTCTACTTCGGCGCATGACAACTCAGGGGGTGTTTACTGTGTGGGATGTTTCCTTGTGAAATCGCCCAGGTGTCAGATGCTGATTTGCAGCTCTTTTGCTGTGTCACACAAAAGCATTGCCCCCCCAGCCGGAGCTTGAAGTCTCGCTGTCACTCCAGCACCCTGTAGATTCGTATTATCTCTATTATGCCCCATCATTACCATGAGTTAAAAGCTTTTCATGTGCACATACAGCGAGGGAAAAGAGAAGATGGAAAAGGCCAGACAACTTAAGGTCATCTATAAAATTGAGCCTTATTCATTCTCCAGAACTTGTCTGAGGAAAATGCAAATGCTCACTGTTTAATAATGGGGAACTGCAATATTTTTGTATTAATAAAAAATCTTATTAAAAGTGATGGTGAGTGTTCCCTCTTATTATATTGGTGTGTTCCTTTTTGTATATTGTCACTGTATTATGATGACTAAGTATGCTCAGTGTTCTATTAGGATTACTCCTGTTTCATTCAGGAAAAAAGTTCTTAATGTATCATTACTATAACTGGATGATAGGTCATTTATTTTAAATGTTCTCAAAGTTACCTATTAGTTTGTTACAAAGTACTTATTAAGCCCTGCCCTTGAGTGGTCAACCTCTACTGCAGAATGTGCATTTTCCCAGACTGGGCCTGAGCAAACCCATACTGCTTTCAGCAATGTACAAAGAGTGACTGCGGTTGTGTTTTTCAGTGTTTTAGTTCTCATGACGCACAGGAAATTACACAAAATTCACTTCCCTGGTTAGATGTACTTTGCTTGTGTCCCCGTTTGAATTGTGTCATCACAATGTTTCTCTGAGGAAATCGTCACTTACAACAACCGACAAAGAAGCAATAGAAAAGAAAAGAAACAATAAAAACAGTTATATTTGCCAATTAGAACTTTTATAGAAAAATCTGCATCAGCATCAATTCACTTTTATCCAGTTGATTTTTTTCCAGCAAAGAGCAGCAATTCAAGTGTAACAGTTATTCCAGCATTATTACATTTGTTCAAGACAAACCATATAAGAATATCAGCACTTAATCATCATTATAAAAATACAAAAAAACATGTTGTAGTCTCAAATTTCCTGAAAAACAACTTGATTGACAAGACGACAAGAACAGCAGGTGACAGAAAATGACAAATGACACTGAAAACAGTGAGGAAATGAGACATCGAAATATGCATGATTAAGAAAATAGTTCTTATATACAGAATACAACCAACGAATAAAAACATGAAATGAGTTGTTTTTAGAGTGCATATACAGCAGGACCTGTCAAGTAAGGTGTGGGAGGGTTTAGAGAGAAAGAGCTCTGACTATTTGTTGCACGTCACATATTATTGCATCTTTTGGACATTAGGATACAAAGTATCAATTAAAATGACTTTTTTTTTCAAATTCAAAGTTCAATCTACAATTTTCCCCGTGGCCTTGTAGATTTTCCCTTATGTGTCATGATTTGTAGTTCGAGATGATGCAGGACGTACTCTCCCTTTCTTAGCAAACCCTTGATATGTTCAACCGTAACTCTTTAACTGAGAAAAGAAATATATATTTTCTATCAGGCTCCAGGTCGCCTAGATTGAACATTAAATGAGCACCGCATTCATCAAAATGAAATGCATGTTAACGTTTCAAGTCTCATGAAATAACAGAATTAATTTGAAAGCCAATTAATACCACGAAGTGCATCTGAGTGTTTGTCTTACAGCACAAACCTGTACATCAGTTTACATTTTTAAATGGATGATGCATGATGCTTTTCACAATCTATAATGTTAACACCTAATGACATCTTAATACTTTTGAAATACTTTTCATTCAATTTCATTACAGGGATGGCAATAAAACACAAAGTACCTTAGCAGAAAAATGTACCAATACACAATTATACAACTATTTGAGTTCATTTTAAGAAACATCAGTGGTTCATTCAGTGTTACTAGATTAGCATTTTTAAAATTTTGTTCAAGTTTTCTAGCAATACAATAAGTACGAACGTATCACTTGAGCCATTCACGTTTACTGTTCAAAGTTTTCAGTATTTTCTACCAAATTATTTTAGTCACAACTACCACTAGATACCACAAGGAATCAGTGGGATGTCCTACTATTATTATCATTATTATTTTCTATGCACTGTCATGAAAGTATTCTTTAAATGATCGTAGTTTAACAGTGCTACAAAGTTCAAAGAACTCTTAAATATTAACTGTAGTGGTTAAGCATGCGTGACCACTACAGCCACGCTGCTCCTCGTCTCATGACAGAGGCTGAGATGCATATAGAGGCTGAAGTTCAGATACGCTGGACGGATCAAGCCCTGAAACTCCAGCTCCTCTGGAAGGGCTGGAAGGGTTTCTTAAGGTTGAGCAGCATGAGATGAGGTTTGAGTCGCGGTGCTTTCTCAGGTATGACGGCAGCTTTGCTTTCCTCAGTGGGAAAGCGACTGTGGTAGACTTCTGGGTACAACCTCTGAAACTGAAAAAAGTATGTATGAGTGTGATGGCTCTACAGTCTGTATTGAAATACAATACCATCATTTGACACACAAGAACACATTTAAACATATTTGGCTCTGATGTCACTTTTACAGCATTTTTCTCAAAGGCAGATTCTGCTGTGCAATATTTGGACAGATTCCTCCTCTGAGATCTACATTTAATGACATTTCTCTAAATCATGCAGAAATACCTGCTTAAGCCTTTTCCTCTTGTCTTTGGCAGGGAGCTCTTTGTCTGCAATCAGGCCCTCCAGCAGCTCCTGCAGGGGAGTTTGGGTTCCTATCACCTTCTGCTCCTCAGACTCCACCCTCCTGATCTGTTTACAAAAAGCTGGGGATGCGCTGAAGTCTGTATCTGAACCTGCGTATTTGATCTGATGGAAGACAGACATGGTGGATTAATGTAAGTTTTTACAGCTATGATATTACAGATATCTGCTCTCCTACAAACCTAACAAATATAAAAATAAAGTATAGTCAAAGTTAAATAATCAATTAAATACAAGCCATGGTTAAACACTTGAGCAAAATATATACAGCCAGTAATCTCAAGCTAACTAACCTACCTGATAACGGTAAACTGTCAACTAGTGCATATTTTTGAGGCTTCATTTTGGTGGCTTTGAATCTACCCTCTCATAGTGTTAGAATATAACTCAGTGGGTGGTTACGGTTAATAGTTATTCCCATGTGTCCTGTAGAACAGCTGAGGGTATTGAGTATGACTAGAAAATATGAATAATATGTGACGTGTGCAGGGTGATTATATTTAAAGCATTTATTTGAGATACTCTTGTTTTCAGTGTGGGATATGAAAGCATATGCAGCAACTGTTGCACTAAAAAGATTAAATCAATCAGGCCCACATTTGTAGTCCAAACAATGCTGAACGCAGGGTGTCAATACAGTCTGTGTTCTACATTTTCAAATGTGCCTGCCAAAAAAAACAAAACAAAACACATGCACCCATCAATATGAACCAATTGTGCACAGAGGAATAAAATGCAACTCACTCCATGAAGGGGATTATAAGGCCAGTCACAAGATTTGAAAACTGTGCCACCCTACTGTATCAGGAGTTTATCACACAGTCCAGCTTTTCCATTGAAAATCTGAGTCAGAGTGTATTAAATGTACCAGTGGGGACTAAAAGGGAATAAAAACACCATGAAGTGTGACATTTATGCTGTTTCTCAATGAACTCTCCAGAGAGCTGTTATTAAATAATAGATTTGGACTGGCTGTACTGCTTTCCCTGATGTTTGAAATAAGTTGACGTAACTGTATAAGCTCTTACATTTTCATATAGCTATTTGAATCTGTAATCTGCATTGTAATCTGACGGCTGCTCCCACCTGCATCTGTGTTGCGGCTGTTGATCACAGATCTCAGTTTACTACAGAAGCAAATCCCAATCCAGATGGGACCCACAACACAAAGCCATTGAGGGCCCTCAAGCTACTGTGGCAAGTGTTTTCTGCTTAATCAACATAAAAATACATTTCATTTTTATGTTAATTTCACAATTGATTTCCCAATTAAGTGGCACTAATTAATGTCTAAATTTACCAGTGACTGTACCACTTTTCCCTCACTTAGTGCACAGCAGGATGATGGATCCAGTCTGGCACATTGTCTTCATGAATATAGCAGATATTACTTGGTATGCACTGACTGAAGGAGCAGAAGTGGCAGAAAATGGTGCACGTGGACTGTGATGCACAAAGCAGCAGAGCCGAACCACCTACCCCACCCGGCTTATCCCTTCACTCATGAATGGAGGACTGCAGGAAGTGTGCTGACCTGAGCTCTTTTGAGGTGGGACAGGTGCTCCTCGACCTGGTGACGCAGCCTGGAGGGAACCTGGAAGATGGTGTTGTGGTGCTCCATCATGAAGGTCACCAGTTTGGTGGCAAGCAGCTCATCCAAGTCCATGTCATCGACCGAACCCAGAACGCAGTGAGAGAACATCTGCACCATCTGGACGGAGACCACAAAAACAGGAGATGGATTAGAGACCAACCTTTGGCTCACCTACACATCAGGCAAACTCATTGCATTACAACACATAAGTACAAGGGGTACATACACAACATGATCAGCTGCTGTCAAATAAATATGTTTTTTTAAAAAGCATCTTAGTTCCCCTAAAGGAGTCTGCCCTATTGTATTATAGAAGTACCATAGTAGACTATAGTGTTTTTGAGTGAGTCACAGTTTTGAAGGGACGGTGAGGAGCTGTTGTGGCTGGAAGTTTTGCAGGGACCATGAGGCTTATCCCTCCCTGAACACACCATATTTGAGCTTTGTGAATAATTTTCACTTTATCCAAAAACTAGCATCTAGCAAAGATTCTGTTTTGTGTTTTTTTTTTCCTCTTGACACCCTTACAGACTGTGTTTGGGTATTCACCTCGCAAAATCTGACAGCAGTATACAACAAACTATTGCAAACAAAGCTGCTTTTACACACTGACCGTACAAGTTTCATTGAGGCAGCATTAATTGTAGGACCATCATTTGAAAATAAAAAATTTGACTTATTTGATCTCAGTAAACAAGAAAAGAAGATGTGCGGCAGATAAGCGTTAGGACTGTGTACCAGTGTGCGTGTGGCAATGGCGTCATTGAGTGGAGGCAGATGGGGATTTTGGCAGACCCGGGCCATGAGACGCAGCAAAAGCTGGAGGCGTCTTCGGTTGGGCGGCGGCAGTAAAAGAGTGCTGACTTGAAGAGCCTCAGTGGCCGCCTCCTGCTCTTGCAGCAGGCCTGCAGAGATAGACAGCAACTGTTAATCTGGAGCAGTCCACTAATATGAGTAGTAGATCCAAATCGTGAAGCACTCACTGAGAATATTGACAAACACTTCATATAGATGGAAAGTCAGCAGGGGCTCTTTCAGTCTCTGAAAGTAATCTCCTACTGTTCTCAGAACATCCCTCTCAAATCCCGGGTACACTGGCTGTTTGGTTTCATTGCCATTAGGCCCTGAAGAAGACGACAAAAACTGTTTTTCACACAATGCAAAACAATAATCAAAACTTAAACCCAGTTAATTTAGAAAAAACAAATCCTAACCTGAACTCTAACAAACAGTTCTGAAACCTCAGACAGTCCAGTTTGTCCAGTATTGGCCAAAAAGACCACACTTAGCTAAAATATTCTCACTCCCAAAGTCTAAAACTTCAATTGGTTCTAATGAAGATAGCTGTACAAATACACACACAAACTCCATAAACAGTTAAACCCAAAGTCAGACATCTGGAAATATGGCACCTACTCATTCATTGTTATCATTAGTTGCAGTGTAGCTTCACTTTACACACTGGTGACTTCCTCAGTCATTTTAGAGATTTCTCTTATGTCCTTCAGGAGCTTTTAGTTGTCCCACAGCAGATGGTGAAGCTTTTCACTTTTAGATTGAAAGTGTGTACTTACAGTTAGCGAGGCATTTCATGGCTGAAACCACCCAATATGGCATGTCCTCTGGAAATGCAAAAAGGAGATAGGTGAGCCATAATTGTTAGTTGCAACAAAACAATTGTTCTTCCAATTGAAAACTGATGCTTCATACCGGCTTTATTCTCCAATACGACTATGCCCGACTTATTAACACTGAACACATTGTGAACAATGTGCTTGCCGTTCACGTGCGTTAGGTTTAAAATTCCATCCAGAGACGCTAGGCCCAGCACCCTCTGTAAACTACAAACAACAGAGTTGTCATCAGATAAAACAAAGGCAAAATCAGACAGACAGACAGACAGACAGACAGACACACACACACACACACACACACTGACACAGACTGAACATGATTTGGCCACACAATGGATAGATTCTGGCTGCTTGTGGATGAGTGATGTAACATATTCACTAGCATGTTAACATCATCAGTGTGTGATCTGGCTCTCTCATCCCTGTGAAACATAAAAATATGGGTGGCTCAGGGCTAACCTGACAAACAACAGCAACAACAAAAATAAAAACAAACACAAAAAAACAGGGTTACATACTGCGCAACTGTCATTGATTTCCAGATGTGATCCACTTGTTTTGGAGTTATCTCCTTCCTTCGTATGAGCTTGCATTCATGTACATCCCCAATGGCTACGCTGTGCCTTTTGTTCCACAAATCTGAAGTCTAATCAAAAAGAAATGGAGACATGAAAGAAAAAGTTCCTTTTAACTGAAACTGCATGAGCACAGACACAGAAAACCCTTTGTAATAACAAAGGCCAAAACCTCAGAAACACTGTTTAGTATCCTGCTTGTACTGCATTAAAGTGAACTGACTTTTTCAGTATACTGTACAATTTGAGAGCAGAATAATGTCATATGTCAATAATGACAGCAAACTGTGGTGACTGATACAGAGAAAATGAAAACAGTCTGTCTTGAAGTGGTCTCATCTTCTCATTTGCATTCCCATATGCTTACACACTTTGAGGGACAGCATGAGTCAAACGCAAGCACGAGAGGAGGTGGAACATCTTTGTCTCTTTCTCACCATGACAGTGGACTTAAGGGGTGCAATGTTTTCACGCTGAGGCAATTCTTCGTAGTCATCCCAGCGAATGAGTCTGGGCAGGTCACTGCTGTCTCGCAGCAGAGGCCTTGCTGGAAAAGACTTCAGGGGAGACAGTGTGGGGAACCTGAGGAGGCGGACAACAGCTTAGATGAAGGGGGGAAAGGTCATACTGTGTGAGATCTGTGATGTCTGAAAAATTATCATCAAGGAAGGGTGAGAGATCTTAAATTCCAGGAATGCACTCTACGTACAAGTACCACTGCTTCCCATTACAAAGAGTAAATATCCTCTGTTATAACAACATCAGCACCACATACGCAGGCTCAGCAGGTTTTTTCTTTGAGGAAGACACCAGAGAGAAAATTAATGCTGTACAAATTTACAGCCAGCCTGACACGCCCATCAGCAAAATCCTTTCACGCACGCTGCACAGGTAAGGAAAATGGGCAAAGAAAGAGTGTCACTGTGCAGTCACAAATGAGCAGAAGCAGCAGAATTGATCTGCTTCCCTAAAGATCTGCTGAGTCTTAGTTGATGTGCAACTAGGCAGACAGACTGTGATTTATTCTAGATATTACCTATTATGTACAGCTTTTAGTCTTCATACATAAAATAAAGCCTATTATAGAGATGTGCAAAAGACAGTATTCATTCTTTCTGATATGGTGGCTAAAATTACACTGACAACATGTGTAGGCCAGAAATTGGTTGCAGTCAGTAAGTGAACGGATAAAGGATCGACTAATAAACAGAACTGATAATGGAGTTGGTATCATTAAAAACTTGTCAGTCCCCATCCCTAATGACAAGCTGGTACCTGTACAGATGGCCATTGTCCTCAAAGTCTTCTGTCCCATGGCGGCCTTTGATGTCCTCAATGACGTGGGCTTTAAGGAACTTCCTGAGCAGCTGCAGAGTCTGGTATCGAGTCACCTCGGGTCCAAAGTTGTAGTTGCGCCTGAGCAGCTCGTGCAGATAATCCACGGCCTCGGATCCAGTGAAGCTGCAGTCGTAGTAGCGGAAGTTTGTCCAGTGCCTCCTCAGCGGCATGCCTCCACGGAAGAGTTTAATGGTTTCATTCCACTGTAAGGTAACAGGGAGACATACACTGTGAGGTGACTCTACGATCTAGTTTGATACACTGGTACATATGTTGTGTAAATACTTCACTAAAATAGTACTGCTCTAACAGAAACCAGGTAACATTGATTTATACATTCAACGAGTTCCTGTTTTCAGTGTTTGAAAAGCTGTCAAAAAGGGATGCACACAACACGACGTGACTGACAAGAGAAAAAAATAAGTATATGTGGCATCCAAAAAAATATGAAGCCTGTTCTTCATTTTATAGTCTCCTCTACTATATTTTTGTTGCAAAAAGTTAGCAGGTTCCACAACTAATACATTACATCCTGAGAGTGTTTTGAAGGGCACAGAGGTGAGGAATTATCAGATCTCACAAAGTATCCAGATGGGTAGGAGAAAAATAAAAGAAGCAGATAAAAGCCGAGAGCCAGAGAGAGAATTCAGCTCCACAAGGTCACTGCAACCCAGGTGAGCAACAAACTGGATGAGGCAAATGCACACATGTCTGGCTGGTCTGAATCCAGAGTTTAAGAGCTGAACAAACAGCGAGAGATAAAAAAAAAAAAAAAAAAAAGGAAAAGAAAATACAACAACTGCAGGATAAGTAAAAGCCAGGTGGCCTTGAGAGGAAAGGACAGACAGAAGTCTACCAGAAAGAAACGGTGTGTACAAAGTCTCTGAATGTTGCGCTACCTTCTTCTTGGGGAAAGTGTGTGTGTATGTATGTGTGTGGTTGTTTGTGAGTGCCATCTGGTTTCTCTAAGGTGATGGCTTTGAGTCATAAACTATGTCTTTATCACCATGAACTCTAATAAAATCTATTTCAGCACCGGAAGGCACGAATGCAATAACAAAAGCTGAGGTGGATAGACAGAAGGCCACAAAGATATACACTGTGTCTGAATGAACTGGGAAGACACTAATAAAGAAAAGGGTGAAAGGAAAAAAAAAAAAAAAAACGACAGGCTGGCAAAGAGGCCACTGTTGTGTCTATATATTATTTGGTCATGTTTTTCCTCCTGTGTACTGGCCTCTTGTCAATTTCCCTGTTTGCATTAATGTGTATTATTGGAGTGAAAAGGGGTAAAGGACTTTGAGCCAGAGCCAGTGATGCACCAATATACTAATATACTAATATTGTTGCTCCAAATCTCCCACAGGTGCTTGACCGGGCTGAGATCTGTGATAATTCACAAATTTTCACCCTAATCAAACCATTCAGTGATGCCCCCGTGCTCGGTGGATGGTGGGCGCTGTCATCCTGGAAAAGGACGACTCCCATCAGGACAGAAATATTTAGTCACAGGATGAAGATGATCACTCACAATAACGCTGGACTGATCTGCAGTGACTCTTCCCTCTGTCTCTCTATATCACCCTCACTGTGGGGGTGAAGCCTTTAGACTTTTTTTCATGACTTCATCGGCCAAGTGCACATTTAAACTGTGTGTCTGTGTGTATGATGCTTTGACATGAGATGAAAAAGGAGCTGTGAGTGCTGAGAACACATGATGCTTTTACACAATGAATACATGAAGGTTTAACACAACGAATACATGAGCAGAAACACGTATTAGCTATTTACTGTGAATGGAAAGAACTATTATTGTGTGTGTATTGAATATTATACATGTAAGGCATTGATAAAGCAGCTACATAGTTTTGAAGTGGTCCTAACAAAATGGCAGGGTTTTTTTCAGATACTGTGTCTACCACAAAGGTTTGTGCTGTGCTTGTGTCGTGGGTAAAACACATGCACGTGTTGGCTAACTAACTTTATTGCAGTTAAACTTCAGACTGTGCTCAAACATTATAAAACACGCTGCTCTGTATCCGTCTAACACACGGAGTCCAACATGTTTCTGTTCTGTAGCGTCCCATATTAAACACTCACCAGCTTGGTCGCCCTGTAGGGACCCGGCCCGATGACTTTACCCTCCATTGACCGTCGGAATCTGTTCACTCGTATGAAAACATGGATGTGTATCACTTTTATAAGCTTTTCTCCAGCTTCGGCCGCGGATGAAAACAACAATTTAACGTTACCAAGACGCTGCACTCACAGACGTTGCTGCCAACTTTGAATCTCCTGCGTCACGACGTTTGAGCGACGTGATTCGACGGCACGACGATCACGTGACCGCAAGGGGTGTGGCTTTCGTGATTGGAAGCCAGCAGATACGCACACACATAAAACTTTTAATGCTGGACTTCGCTTGTCTTTTAAATCTCTGAAATATTTGGCCTAGATGAATTCAAAATATGCTAAATCTGGTGTTAGCCTGCACAGGTAGACACAGCCCAAAAGTACCGATTCAGTTTGATATTGTTTATATTTATTTTATTGTTTATTCTTTATAATATACTATGTAGTAGTCACTTTCTATGTGTGCATAAAAACTGCTTACATAAGGATCATTTACACAAAAAAAGGAAACCACCACCACAACGACTAATTCAAACAACTGAAAAATAACTAAAAAATATTTAAAATGAATAATTTACCTGACATGCAAAATTACATTCAGACTAAAATTTCTCAGGCACTATTTTTATATAATAAACTTTGTGTCACTGTATGTGTACATTCTGCTAAAATTTTCTCTTTTTTCCATGGGCCAGACTTTAGACAGTCAACCCTGCATCGCTTTGAATATGATGTCTGAAGTTACAGGCAAAATGACACAGACCATCAATAAAGTTTTATTAACTTTTATTGATTCAGCTCAGGGTGGCACAGTGATGTAGTGGTTAGCACTGTTGCCTCACACCAAGAGGGCTCTGGGTTCAATCCCCATTTGAGGCAGGCCCTTCTGTGTCTGCATGGGTTCTCTCCGGGTTCTCCAGCTTCCTCCCACAATCCAAAGACATGCAGGTTAGGTTAATTGGCTAATTGGTTGTCTGTCTTTCATTGTGGCCCTGCGAATGACGGGCATCCAGTCCAGGATGTACCCCGCCTCTCGCCCCAAGATAGCTGGGATAGGCTGCAGCACACCCACGACCCTGTGTGTGCTCAGGATGAGCGGGTTAGAAAATGGATGGATGGATGGATGATTCAGCTCACACGAGCTCATCAGATAAGCCAATGTCAGCCTTATTACTGCAGTGCTTGAAATGCAGGAATATTTTAAAATACACCCAAATGTCGAGCGATACAAACTTTTTAACAAAACCATGCTATAGCTCTCTGGATAAACATTAAACTACCGGTAAGCAAAAGGAAATAATTGCCCAGATGACCTTCAATTCAGCAGAGGATCAGTGTGGTTAATAATTGAGGCAGTTCCGAGCTGTACAGAGGCAGACAGTACAAACACTTACCAAAGTTTAAACAGGAATAAAATAAAAAAACAGCTGACCTTTTACAGCCCCTCCAAACTCCACCTGACAATGTGCAAGACTGTCATATTTCCAAAGTTGGGTTTTTACAATGCTATGGTGCCATAGTGATGATAAAAAATGGAGAAGTAATCTACCAGAGCTCCAGAAACTGAATGCTATAAAACACCTGATGTCCACCTACACC
>JBAJHX010000036.1:19613965-19629097 GCA_037176925.1 Amniataba percoides
ATGATAAAAAATGGAGAAGTAATCTACCAGAGCTCCAGAAACTGAATGCTATAAAACACCTGATGTCCACCTACACCTTTAGCACTTCCAATTCGCCTGTTGATGCCTATAGTAACAAAAAGGAGCACTTTTCTTTATCAGCTGCCCGATCAGGAGGGTCAAGGCAGAACTGCTTAAACACCCAAACTTCAGACTGACTGCGGGGGAGTTGAGTAGCACCTTAAAAATGAACTCTGACAGCGACAGAGCTCTATTAAAATTCATGAGAAACCCCATAAACTCTGAATCCTCAAGAGTTTTATCCAACATAGTATAACTAAAGTAGCTTGGATAAAAATGCTACAATAGGTCCATAATCATTCGGGCCACGGGCGTATGATTTAAATGGTGATATTACCTTGATTCCTGTGGCATATTAAAGGTGAGTGAGAGTAGGCGTTTCTTGATTGCAGCCCAATCAAGCTGTAGTTGAAAGTGAGTAAAATAAACACAGAAGTCTGGCTGCACTTTACAGATAAAGGTCAACAAACACTGTCAGAGATATTAAAGGCTGCACTGGTAGCTGGCTCGGTGATCAGGAATAAATTTGTTACTTCGTAAGTCTCCTGGTGAAGCGATTTGTGTGGGTTCTTCGAGGCCTGGAATCACAGTTCAGCCTACCTGAGGTGTCATGAGCCTATTAAGTTTAAGAACATTTATCATAAAGGGTAACCATTCTGATGAGCCCACTCTTCCACAGTCAAACATGGCGGCATTCCATTTGATAGATTCGTCACCTTCCTTTGCCTCGCATCACATCCTTGACTTCTCAGTGAAAGGTCACAGTGATAACGAGAGGACAAGTGTGAAGATCCTGAAGCTCTGCTAACGAGGGAAGTGAACAAGGCAGCAATCAACAGGACCAAAGTGGCGAGGCTAGTCATCATATAAGTATTTGATGAGGACAAAGAGGACACGTTTTTGAATGAACGATAATGGGAGGACATCGACAATATGACCAATGATTCATGCGAGCCAGGACAGGATTATGATATGTGATGGCAATCATATTTTTGCCAACACCTCCGGCTATTGGATAAAATACTATGTTATGTGTGTTGCATAACGGTGGAAAGTAGGGCACAATTATATTTTGACAAATGTATGCATCATAAAAATATACTGCCTATAAAATGAATTCACCCCCTTGGAAGTTTTACTGTCTTATAACATGAAGCCAAAGTAGAATTACTTTGATGTGTTGCTAGAGGCAGATTTACAGCTGTGCCATAGTCTTTCCAATTCTTATTGATTTAACAGGACTCCAGTGGGTCTTCAGTAACCCCTTAATCCCCTGACCAGTGCTTTAAAACCACGTTTTGACAGATTAATTTGGATCATACCTTTGTCTTAGTGGTGGAGGTTTTTACCAAAATCATTCAGATAAAAGATATTCATACTACACTCAACCTAACCCCCTCTGGTGATTTATTATCATGTCATTATTATCCTTTAAAGCCAGTTGGACCACTAGTGTCACCAAGTCAGAGCTGTAAGCATCTGCAGTAAACATTTAACATGGCCATAAACTAAAAACATAGAGGTTTGGAGAGAAAAAAAGATGTGTGCAACAGTTTAATCACACACGTGTAGAAGAACACACAATGGTTGGTGTGGCTGCAGAAAAATCACGACAAGGGCAGCAGATAGCAAAAGAGGCAGCAGAGACACAATTATCAGAAAGATGGCTTCATTGTGCTGATCAATTGCAACTGAGGACTTGTTGAGTTTTGTGACACCACCTCTAATGATCAGAAGGAGCTGATACTGATCACCAGTGAGGCGACACCTTTTCTATCCTGCTGTCAGGCCTCATTAACGGGCAGAGGTGAGGAGGTATAAAAGCTCCCTGACACATCTTTTAACCATCCAGACAGTCTTAATGATGGAGGGTCATTTCTGGATGCTGAGTTAATGTGGAGCTAGTGACAGCGAAGGACGACACTCGTTGACCAAACAGAATGGCTCCCTCCTGTAATGTTAAAGGTGGCTGGTGCTGCCTGTTTGATTGTTCTTTGGAGGGGGTATATTGTAGGTACTCTAACCTCCTGTGCTGACATCTGAGTTATGAATGCACACAGAAAAAAGAATAGGTTTGCATTTTGTGCTAAGCTAACTGAGTGATAGCACAAGTAACAGCATGTTAGTGATCATAACTAAGTCTCAGAAAGACATTGAATACATGTATTTTCTATTAGATAAATGTTCCCTCATTTGCAGAAATTTTCCATTTTGTACAGACTACTGAACACTATTTTGCTCTTATGGATCACATCATGTTTGTCACAGCACAGAAATCTTTGACTGCTAATTTCGGGGCCTAAAAGTCTAATTTAAACCTACATAGACCCAGAAAATATATTGCCTTTGCATCCAACTGAAAAAGCACACATACAGTCATGTGTTCAGCAAGTAAATCTGTTGTTTCGACTGAGAGAAAGACATGGACACAGATTACCTTACTCCCAGACCTGCCACACACAATGTGATTCTGGCTTGACTGACAGAGGACGCTTTACCACTGGGAGCAGGGGAAACAGAGGTGTGTGTTTGCGTCAGAGCATACACTTGTCTAGATTGCACCTTTGGGAAGACATGACATCCACCACGTTGAAGGAGGCATTCTGCGAGAGCAAAAACTATTTAACATGAACACATAATGAAAAACAGTTCTGCTGTTCAGCTCTGTTGTTCCCCTGCCAGCTGCTGCTCAGAGTAACTTGTGATCAATCTAATTAAAAGTCTACAGATTGATCAGAAAAAAAGTTATAAAAATGCCATGTAGAGATTTGAGAAAAATACTACCGGGGCACTTGGGGATAGATTTGGCTTTGGCTTTGTTCTAGACTATTCCAGTGCACATAAAAACAAAAAGCTGACAGCAAAGTTGATGGCTCAAATGTATGGAATGCCATTTAAGTCAACACTAAATACAAAAATGATAATAAAATAAAAACCTTAAAATACCTATGATGGAAATAAATATGGCTGGGAAATTCATCCGGAAATAAATAAATGAGGCAATAAGTAAATAAATAAATGTAAATATAAATACTTAAATTTCCACATTCGTTTCCTAGCTTTTTTTTTTTTTTTTTTTTTTACCAAAGCAGCAGCATCAGAGCAGCACTGAATCAGAATTTTTTTTTCCACACTCCAGTCCAGCAGGTGGCAGTAATGCATGTCTATGCTGGTTACATATTATTGTTTATAATGTCAATGCCATTAGGGAGTCTGTAAGAGTCTGTAAGAATCTGACTCTTACAGACTTACAGAAGTAGTAAATGCATTCAAAACCGCCTTTGTTCATCAGGTGCAGTGTTTAACACCCTGTATGATATACATGTACAGTGAAAGAGTAAACACCTGCAATCATTACTCCTATCCATACTGGCAGAGAAAGGATCTGTTTCAGTAATCAAATCAATGGTGGATCTTCTAGAGTTACACTGTATTTAGTCCCTTTTTTATTTCACCAGACAGTGCTTCCTTGCTGTGCCGAGCCTCAAATTAGCTTCAGCTGAAAACAAATTGTATTTCCACAGAAAGGATCTCCTCGGGGCAGTATGAATAGGAGAAATTATTACAGCGATCAATAAGGTTTTCATGGCACCATATTGACATTATAAGCATTGTTTTAAGATTGACCTGAACCTGACCTGAACCTTTCCTTTAATGTGCTGAAACTCATCAGACAATATCAGTCTACTTCTGCTTATGCATTTATTTAGAACTCCTTTATCCATTTATTCAGCTGTTGTTGAACATATTTTAGTTTTGAGTCTTTTTTTAATTGATCTTTAAAATAGTTTTGATTGTTGCCATGGAAATGAACAGAATCACTCAGGATATTTCTTTTCATTTTTTGCAGCGATCATGGATTAACATCACCACTCAACTCAAAGACTGGAGGCACTTGTCAGACGCAGTGGACTTGGTCGAAAACAAAAGTAAAAGGAGGGAGCTCTTTGTCAGTTATCCACTGACAGAAAGCTCCCAGACCTTTCTTTTCATATTTTGCAGCGATCATGGATTAACGTCATGGACCAACTCCTTCGGCTAAAGACGGCTGTCAGATGGTGCACAATGTCATTTGCTGTCACTTTGTCAAATGTAACCAACCAGCTTCAGTCAAAGATGAAAGGAGCTAACTGTCGGATGCAACTGATATTTTACCGGTGAGGCGTTTTTAATTGAGATTTCAAATTGTGTGGATTGTTGCGATGGAAATGAAAATAATAACTCTGGATATAAGATCACTGGAGGTTGGCTTGTCATACCTCAGATCTGAACCTGGAGATATTACAGATCAAAGGAACACTACCTTGGAATGTAGGAGGTGGATCTGTATACATAAAGGGTAGAGAACAAGGGAGCTCTCTGTCAGGCCTGATAGAGAACTCCCTCCTCTTTATTTTCATTTTTTTTGTAACAATCATTGATTAATGTCACCAAATAACTCCTCCAGTCAAAGAATGGAGGCATTCACTGTCAGATGCAGTGGCCTTAGTAGAAAACCAAAAAAACAAGGAGGGAACTCTCTGTCAGCTCCCTCCTCTTTCGTTAAATTTTTTTGCAGTGGCCTTGGTCGAAAACCAAAAGAAAGACGAGGGAGTTGTCTGTCAGACAGAGAGCTGGCTCTTTCTTTTCATTTTTATTGCAATGATCATGGATTATCATCACCCATCACCTCCTTGTGTCAAACATCGTAGAAACTCACAGTAAGATGCAGTGGCGTTGCTGCAACGATCATGGATTAACGTCACCAACCAACTCCTTTGGCCACAAACTGGAAATTTCGCTGTCAGATGCAGTGGCCTTGGTCAAAAACCAAAGGACAGAGGAGGGTGCTGTCTGTCAGTTGTCCACTGACAGGGAGCTCTTTCCTCTTTCATTTCATATTTTTGCAACAATCATGGATTAATGTCAAAAACCAACTCCTTCAGTCAAAGATTGAAGGTACTTGCTCTCCGATGCAGTGGCCTTGATCGAATACCAAAATAAAAAGGAGGAAGCTGGCTGTCTTGTCAGTAATGTACTGAATGAGAGCTAGCACCTCTTTCTTCTCATATTTTTGCAACAATCATCAATTAATGTCACCAACCAACTCCTTCGGTTAAAGACTGGAGGTGCTCACTCTCAGATTCAGTTGCCTTCGTCGAAATTTAAAAGAAAGAGGATTGAACTGTCTGTCAGTTGTCCACTGAATGAGAGTTCTCTCCACTTTTTTCTTTTTTTTTTGCGATAATCAAGGATTAACCTCACCAACCAACTTCTTTGGTCAAAGATGCAGTGGCCTTGGTCAAAAACCAACAGAAAGAGGAGGGAGATGTCTGTCCGTTATCAACTGACAGAGAGCTCCCTCTTTCTTTTCATGTTTTTGCAACAATCATCGATTAACGTCACCAACCAACTCTTTTGGTCAAAGACTGGAGGTGCTCACTGTCATACCCAGTGGCCTATGTTGAAAACTAAAAGAAACAGGATTGAACTGTGTGTCAGTTGTCCACTGACAGAAAGCTCTTTCCTCCTCCTTTTAATTTTTTTGCAGCAATCCTGAATTAACGTCAAAAACCAACTCCTTTGGTCAAAGATCGGATGCATTTGTTATCAGATTCAGTGGATTTGGTCGAAAACCAAAAGAAAGAGGAGGGAGTTGTCTGTCAGACAGAGCGCTGCCTCCTCTTTCTTTCATTTTTATTGCAATGATCATGGATTATCATCACCCATCACCTCCTTGTGTCAAACATTGCAGAAACTCACGGTCAGATGCAATGGCGTTGGTACAACAATCATGGATTAACGTCACCAACCAACTCCTTCGGTCAAAGACTGGAGGTGTTTACTGTCAGATGCAGATGCCTTCATTGAAAACTAAAAGAAAGAGGATTGAGCTGTCTGCCAGTTGTCCACTGACAGGAAGCTCTTTCCTCTTTCTTTTAATTTCTTTGCAACAATCATGGATTAACATCAAAAACCAACTCCTTCGATCAAAGATTGGAGCTGTTTGCTGTCAGATACAGTGGCCTTGGTCGAAAACCAATGGTACTTCCTCTTAGACGCAGTGGCCTTGTTTGAATACCAACATAAAGAGGAGGGAGCTGTCTGTCAGTCTTCCACTGACAGAGAACTCGCTTACAGTGGTCATGGATTAATGTCACCAACCAACTCCTTCGAACAAAGACTAGATGCGTTCACTGTCAGACCCAGCCTCCTTGGTTGAAAACCAATGCAACTTGCTATCAGACGCGGTTGACTTAGTTATCCATGTATAACTCTATATATATGGTTGATGATGTTTTCTGTACATGATATCTATTGCACGCCTGTCCATCCCAGGGAGAGGGATTCCTCAGCTGTGGCTCTTCCTTAGGTTTCTTCTTTTTTCCCAGAAAGGGTTTTTTGAAGTTTTTCCTGACCCAGTTCGAGGGTTTAAGGACAGAGAGTATCACAACTGTACAGACTGTAAACCCTTCCAAGGCACACGGTGTTTCGTGATTAGAGACTTTAAACAAATAATTATTTTTGTTGTTCTGTTTTTAAGAGAATCACAGGTCTTTAAAGGCTTTTATGTTTTTTGATAAATGATAAACGACTGGAAACAAAATGAAATTTCTTTTTGTGTGGGTCTTTATTTCCCCAACTGCACATAATAGCACAGCATTAGTTATATCATTTTGAGACCTCAGACCATTCACAGAAACAAACAAAAGCAGACTTGGTGAACATTAATATCACCTGAAATCAATAAAAGGCTGCTAGGTCTCAGAGGATCAATCTTCACTAAAGTAACCTCACTAGAGCTCACAGTAAAGTGCATTGATATAGTAAAAAATGTACATTCATAAACAAAACATATTCTTACAGCCATCCTTGCATGAGCTCAAAACACATATTTTAAAAAATGAAAGTCATGAACTCACTCTCACTCCTGTGTGTGCTCAAACATGGACACATGGAATTCAGCTCCTCATGGAATCTCCCCACTAGAAGCATACAAAATTACCATTTATTTGTAAAAATACTCATCATACACCCATACAGTATAATTTTATCAATTAGTGCATGTTAAAGCCACTTATAATGCCCAACAGCTCAGTACCGCTCTCAACGTGGTCGGGGAAATCTCAGTCAACACTTTTTATTGTCATGAGGATTGTCAAGAATACAAAATCTTCAGTTTACCATCATATCCCATTAGCTCAGCCACGCTCCCCTCTGTAAATGTCAGCAACCGTTTATGAACTTTCTCAAGATTCACAGAAACATTTTCTTTATCAAACACATCTCAGGGGGGATTTTGGTTCACTCCTCTTTACAGATACTCTTCAAATCCTGAAAGTTTCGAGGCGGTCGTTTGGCAACTCAAAGTTTCAGCTCCCTTTACAAATTTTCTCTGGGATTAAGGTTTGGAGACTGGCTAGGCCACTCCAGGACCTTAATGTGCTTCTTCTTGATCCACTCTTTTGTTGCCTTGGCTGTATGTTTTGGGTCTTTGTCATGCTGGACAACCCATCCACAACCTACCATCAGCTGAGGCCAGGAGGTTCTCATCCAAGATAGTCCATGGCCCCGCTCATCTGCCCTTCAGTGCAGTTAAGTCTTCTTATACCCTTGAAGAAACAGTCCCATAGCAGAATTGACAGTGGGGATGGTGTCCTTGGGGTCATATTCAGCATTTCTCTGCCTTCAAACACGACAAGTTGAGTTGATGCCAAGGAGCTCAATTTTGGTCTCATCTGACCTCGTCACATTCTCTGAATCATTAAGGTATTTACTTCAGATGGGCCCATAAATATGCCTTCTTGAGCAAGAGGACCTTGCTCTGCAGGATCTAAATCCAGTAATGTGATGTGTGTAGCCATTGGTTTTCTTGGTGTGTGTGGTCCCAGTTCCCTTGAGATCATTAACAAGCTCCTCCCATTGTAATTCTGGGCTGATCCCTCACACCTTTCTCAGGCTCATTCTTAGGTGAGATCTTGTATGGAGCTTCAGAGCAAGAGCAAGCAACTGACTGATATATTGACTCAGTTAAATATTATTGAATTTATAACTTTTATTTAATTTTTTCCTGGATTTTTTAGTTGATATTCTGTATTTTGTTAAAATAAATCTGCCATAAAAATAGGAACTGTTTTTATAAGGGGTAAACTTAAAAAATCAGCAGGTGATCAAATAATTATTTCCCCCACTGTGTATCTTACTTCTGATGTTCTTTTTACATGATGTGCGAGCACTAAGCAGAGGAACTTACTGTGACAATCACATCATTACAATTACAGAAATAACTTGATCTTGGAAAGTTATCTCAGTCATTTCACTCAGCCAATAAGATTTTTATCTCTGGAGACCATCTTGCTTAAACAAAGGCCAACCAATCAAGAACAGTGGAGAGCGAATGAGAACTACCTGACTACGATTTGTCTGAAATATGTACAATGTGATAAATAGAGACATTGCTAATGATGATCACTGAATGTGAGAGAAAAAGCAAACCTTGAAACTCAAACATCTACTGTATACTGACATCATTTTCACAGCTCTTGAAAATGCCCATAGGCTATCAGATGTGAGGTGACTTATGGGTTTATGAAATTCACCGATCATCTTCTCTTGGGATGCTCAGCCGCTTCACAAGTGCAAAAAAATGAATTGAGAGAGCAGAGTGGGGAGAGATGAAGCGATAGCCAAAGCTTTTTTGCTGCTTCAACTTTACTAGCTTTATACTCATGACTAATCTCGTCTGTCAATCAAAATGTCTTCTATTGGATTTTGATGTACAAGTGCAGATTCTCTGGATATGCACCTCATCATGTGAAAAAACATAATGAGGTGCATATCCAGAGAAGGTATTCAAATAGCAGAGTGTGGGAGGAAAACAATTACCCCTGAAGCTCGTCTTTAATCTTATCTTTAATCTAAGAGGCGACAATGGAGAGATAATAATTAAGGAAGCAATAAAGGAAGAGACACACTCAAGACATAAAAATTCAAATCTTGACTATACTTTTCATTCTTATATCCCCATTAGCAGCACCTGACAGTGTTAGGTTAGCGTTCATTTTCATTAAGTGCTGACTTGTTTTCCGACATGTTTTTGTAGCTTGTCCCACCTGATTTGTTCCTGCTTTTTGTATCAAATTTGGAGTCGATTTTTGTTTAATTGAACTGTCACACAACATTTCTGACAGAGAAAGATTGCAAAATGCTTCTTAGAGTGGCAATAAATAAGTCTTCTGCTTTAACTTATCATTATGAAATAAATGTTGATTGCACAATGTAATGGCTATAACATAATCTGCACTTGGATTGGTTCCCTATGAGCCTTTGCTTTCTTTGTGCAGTTCTGTTTTCCACTGGGCACAGTCTCCTCGATTTACAGCTCAAAGGAAGTGTATCAAGCTCTTGATAAATGTCTATATGATAAATGTCAAATATTGTAAAGGAAAAAAGGAAAATCTGATTATGCACTACTTGCGTAAATGAATATGCTACATTTTTTGTTGTCATGAGTAAACTTCCTGAATTAAGTTTTATATTCATTTCCAGAGGGCTTTCCTCCTGTTAGCTACCAGCCCTACAGCCATAGAATAACATTACTGGGATTATTACCAGAATACCATTCAGAGTCAGGCCGGCACCGGAGATGACAATAATATATTGTCTGTCGGTTCATTTTATGAGCCTTGTTTGTCTGTATTTGTATACATTCTGACAATTAGCACCACTAAAAGTATGCTGAACTAGCTTTTAGTATTAATATGCATACAGCTGTCCCTGGATTACTTTGACATGGAGGAACACATAAAACTGTGATGATCCTCAGGAAAATTTTAGGAGAGAATATTTCTTATTCTGTGATTTCTTGGCAAGTTTATGGATGTTTATTTGCAGTAGATCATTGGACTGGGTGGATGCATACAATGTAGTGACGTCCTGAAGAAGAGAGTGAAGGTCAAACTAAAAAAAATGTAATAAACTACTACTATTGCTGCTACTAATATTAATAACAAAGATGTCCATCGCCAATTTATTAACAGTGGTTCAACAGGTCAGGTGGTTAAATCAAAATGATTTAGGTTGCAGATGAAACTGTTGATCTGAAGATACAGTGTGTGATCCACTCACATTAATCAGTTTATCTGTTCATTTGTCTGTCTTCAGCATGATGGTTCAGTTTTTAATTGTTGACTAAACAGAAATGAAATAGTTCTCCCCCTTAATTGTGGCTTTTTATTTAGTGTTAGCTTTAATATCATACATCTACAACCTACACTGTACAGGAGCAGTTAATACATTAAGAAATGTCATATCTGCTTACTGCTACTTTGTAGCATTATATAAAGCGTTTATGGACTTTGTATGAATGTTAAGTGAGGTAAATACTAGTACATGAAATAGCCAAAATACGGTAACTCTGCAGGCCCATATCCAAATTTTAGATACTTAATGATAATAAAAAAAATGTCAAAAAATGCCCCTGATATTTGAAACTATCCTCATCCTCAACAAAGAAGGGATGGTCAAATCGCCAATTCTAATGATGTTGAGTCAGTGGCTCAGCCTTCTCAACCAGGATTTTGTAATGAGCCATTACACGGGGGAATATTTCCAATCGAAGCAGGAAGGAAATTTCATCAGCTTTAATTCTTCCTGTCCACATGGAACATCCCGGAGACTAATCATTTCTCTTCGCACTCAGAGATGGCTAGCAGAGCTGGATTAGTGATGACTGAAGTGAATGAATAAACCATGAGATAATTTACATGGTAACATCTGTAATTCTCACATGAACAGGTGTGTTTTCTGCCGTGTGAGTCCAAAGCGACAAGCAGAGCACACCAAAAGAATAGAAAGTCCTGGTTGTCTATGGTGCTCTCCCACATTATTTGAAGAATAAATGTAACTCTTTTCCATTTTTGTGTGTAAATAAATCATGTGTGTGCAGTGATGGCTTCAACCAGAGCTCGGCAGTGCATGAGAGAGACAGAAGTGACAATATGATGGGTGTGATGTGATTGCAAAATGTATGGTGACATTTCATTTCATGCTACAAAAACCCCACTGTGCACCACTTAGAAGCCAAAGAGGCACATCACTGAGGACGAAAACTGTGATTGTCATCCAGACAGATTTGTTCTTCATTTAGGGACACCAGGTATTTTTTGACAGCTGTTTGTCAGAACCTCAAAGTCGCTTTCTGCTGATTGTCTTGCCAGTGACGAGCAGTAATTGAAGATACTCACAATGTCTCAGAGTTTGGGCTCTCTTGTCGACCCACATGAGGCACATACTATGTCAGACAAAACAGAATGCACAAAGAAACCACCTCTGATACCATCCTTTGGGTGCTGGTGCTATCATTATACGTTTGCCAGTGTACTTTCCATCAAACTCACTGACATAAACAAGACAGAGATGCAGCTCATATTTACATCCTGCTGTCTTGTGGGTGACAGTAATTCAATTTGGGTTGGATCATCTCTGCTGATGAGAATTTCACCTTTACTGACATACAACTACTGATTCTTTGCAGAGTCATTGTGCCATAGTGATCGGTGAGTGTGGCCCTCTGTTAGCCTCATCACGCCGAGAAGATTTAGAGGGGTTAATAATCATTATTATGCTGCAGCTGTGGTAGTAAGACAGCAGAGACAAACACAAATATCCCTCACCATTTCTACAGAGCAGCTCAATATTTCTCACAGTGAATAATCCCAAAATATGCTTGAAGTTGAACTTTTTCTGGTGGCTCCACTCCCCCAGTAATGACAGTTAATAAGAAGAATAAGGGGACAAGATATGCTATTAAAAAAAAAAATACTCCCAATTTGGAACATGAGGCTCAATAGGACCGAGCCACTGACAGAAAAACAGCTCACATTTTATCGAAAGCATTGCAGTAAAAAATGTGACAAAACTTTTGAGTTTGGAGAGAAACTTCTATTACAATGAATGGGTTACCATGTTTGCAGTTTAAAGCAGAAGTAAGTAAATGATTTACGAACGAAAAAAGTTTTTTTATATTTACTAAAACTGTCACTTTTTCCTGACAGTAGTACATGAGACAGTCTGTGATAAAAAAATCGGACTCCTCTGGCTCCACCTGCTGCCCCTCAGGCAATTTCACAAGAATCCACCATGCCTGAATCTAAAGAACCAATCAGAGCAGAGTATCTGACAGAGTGTCAATCAGTGCTCCACCACAGGCTGCAGGTACCTCACCTTCTCCTGTTTCCTGAGATTACTTGGAACAGACGCCAAATACCAAACAGCCAATGAGAAAACATCAGTTTACACAAAAGGAAACATGCCAAAAAGAAAGAATTAGATTGAGCGACTCTTCATGGAGCGTTGGAGGCGAGCTTTTCTAAATCCTACTGACTTAATATATTAATAAATCCTCTACTGAAACTGAATTAATGCAAATACACCGTAGGTTCAGTGTGTCTGTGTTAATCATTATCTTCCACTGATCAACACTTGATCCTTAAGGCTTCACTGAATATGATGCACAAATCACTGGTTAATTAGAGCGTTAAAAAGGTGAGTCACAGGGCAGAGTATTATTCAATAATCTCTCATTAAATTGATTTTTCCCTTCAAACTCTATTAAAGTAATTGCACCAGAGCCCTCTATATATATATGATGAGCATATTTAAAACCGCATGGTTCAAATTATTAAGATTATCATTGAAGCATGTTCCAACTGTATAACATCTCTGTATTTTTTAGAATCAATTGATTTGATGTACAATGTGTTGATATTTGTAGGTCTGTGTTGTATCCTTAGTTTTGAAGGGAAAGATGTGACAAAAAATATGCCTGTTTTAGGGGAAAATGTAAGCTTTTGAGGAGAAATGAGGTCACTGGGACACTGGGAGGAGAGATGCAGCTGTGCAAGCCCTCTGATAAACAGGATTTTAGTTTATGTGAAAATGGGACATACCAACTGAATGCAGAAGTAACAGTCTACTGCTGCTCACGTACATTTTAAGGTTTATGTTTTTGTCCATGCATGGCTCCAAGGTGTATTGGTTGATCTATCAGGTCCAGACAAACCAATCTCAACACCTACTGGATGGATTGCCATGAAATTTGCCATGAAAAGAGCCAAACATCCCTTCAATGCAACTCTTTAACAGCTTTTAGCAGGCCGCGTCCATGTGTCATTTTCCCTCACATTTCTTATCTTATTATTGCTCTATTAAAACCATTAAGTAGAATTAGGCCATTCTTAATTGAATCCCCATCTTCTTTCTTGTGAGGTCTTGTCGTCATGGAGACAGAGAGGCCTTACCTGATCAACATCTGGTTCAGAGTCAAATTAGGTGTTATCAGGTTGACTGTCTCTTTGTCAGTCTGCAGTCCATTTCTCTGCCTCTCTGCAGCATGAAAGCAACAGCTCCTGTTCGTCACTCTTTAGTGCACAGACACGTGGCTCAGCTAATGGATGCTGTGGAAATGAACTCTATAGGGGATTTTATCATTTTACTGGACTTAGATTTGGTTTTGAGTTCATTGTAAATCGGTGAATAGTACAATTCACATTTATCTCTTAATATTTAGGTTTATGTGACTTGTCAGTAGCCTGAGTTTTAAGCAGGTATTTTTTTTATCTGAAGTGTCTGCAGTCAAATAAATGGAGGGAGTTCATTGGGAAGACTCTGCCATCAATGCTGCTGGCACCATAAGACATTTTTATTCAAATGGATGACAGAAGTGGGACATCACTGTGCCAGCGGCGTGATATGGGGACAGGAGATCATGAAGGTTTTAAATGTCAAGATTATGCTATGGCAGTGCTTTACAGACAAACAACAGACCGCTAATTAATAGTTTTAATATAAGCGTATTAGTCTTTCTTCAGTGTTTTGATCTCAAAAAGAGGACATTAGGTTGCCTGTTTGGTATAAAGAGAATTACATCAAAATGGGTAGATACAGAGGAGGAATGACTTCTCCTCATGAGAAAGTGAGAATGAGAGATGAGAAAATGAGAAACGATTTGGACCTGATTGAAACTTGCTCTGACAGCTTCATTTACCTGTTTAATGAAATGCCAGATTAAACATTGATTCCAAATTTTCTGCATATTGTTTTAGAGAAGGAGAAAAACGAACCAAATATGGTATTTTATTTAGATTTATTCTCTTTCAATTGGAACAAGTTATGATGTCCTTCAACATCTGGTGACCAAGGAAATAAGATACAGCTGAAACAGAAAGACAGGTTGACTTTGTGTTCATCGTAAAAGACTGTGCTCCCTCTTCACTGATTATTTATAAAGCATCCCAGTTAATACAGTCATCTCCATATATGGATGAGATCATCACATTGTTGAGTGTGTTGTGTCCCCCTACTGTGAGAAACACGATGGATGTTGCTCTGGAGGTTTCATACACAGTGTTTTGGTGACCTCTGCAGGTTCAACTCTTCTGTCTCGTTCTGTGGGGAAACTGTGCTGTGTGGTATGTCCTCCTTAAGCAGGATGTGACAGGCATACTGAAAAAAAACACCCCCATTGAGAAAAAAGGGTAAGTCAAGACACGTTTCCATTTCAACGAGGCCCCCAGGCCTCTGCTGCAAGAATTGGCCATGAGTCTCCATTTTTCTGGGAGGAAGGAGTAATGATATTCACATCTGACGAAACCTGTGTCTTTACTGCCAAGAGGGAGCCGGGGAGAAGGGAATTATTTAACAGAAATAAAAAGTTTTCACACTGTGGAAAGTTTCTGTACGTAGTGCATTTTTTTAAAAACTCTTCAACGTTATGTGTCCCTACATGTGTGACAAAAAACTGAAAGAAACTGATCCTACAGCAGTGTTTTGTGCATGGAGATACATTTGTGGAGACAACATGTGTGAACAAAAAAATTAAAAAATGTTACACTTACAGACCTGACAGAACAAAAACGGTGAACTGTGGTTATTACCGTATTTTTCAGACTATAAGGCGCACCTAAAATCCTTAAATTTTCTCAAAAATCGACAGTGCGCTTTATAATCCTGTGCACCTTATGTATGAATTCTGGTTGTGCTTACTGACCTCGAACTGATTTTATGTGGTACACGGCACTCAAAAATCTGTCA
>JBAJHX010000036.1:19631674-19661197 GCA_037176925.1 Amniataba percoides
ACAGACACACAGACACACAGACACACACACACACACACACACACACACACACACACACACACACACACACACACACATAAGTCTGCTTTTGTTCAGTTTGAAGGAAAACTTCCAGCCATTATGCCACATGGTTAGCATTACTTTTAAATGGGTAAGGCTTCTAATCTAACCAATAACCAGAGCGGATTTGCCACATAACGTACGAGCAATCACCCTCACCATAAAAACAAACAAACAAGAAAACAGAAATAACATTAACTCTTAAAGTAACATGAGGAATGCCTGAGATGCATTCAGGATGCACCATAGATGTCTTTGTGATGTTTATTATTGGTTTATTATGTACTTTAAGCTGACATGGCTCTCATTTCAAGTATTAAAGTTACGGTACTGAACTAAAAGATGCAAAAAACATATAACTGTAATAATCAAACAACAAAAAATAAATATATAATGTGACTGTGTTTTTATTCCTCCCCCCCCCCAACACTACCTTTTAAAGATCTGGATTATTTTCTTATTTCTCAATATATCGAGCAGGTGCCTCCAAAGTTTATAAAACCTCTTAAAAGAAATTCAGTGGTGGATGTCTTTTTGTTTTTAACTACTGCATGCCAAATGTACTTTAAATCAAAAGGAAAAGTGTTTGTCTTGTGATGCTGTCAGTGTTACGATATTTATACTATATTAATGGACTTATACTACTTCATCAGTGAGTAAGCTGCATTTCACTGCTGTATCTGGTTGGGGTGGAGGTACTTTATGATTCTTGATTTAATATTCATATTTGCATATTTGAATTTATTGTTGGTTTGTATTGAGTCTACAAAAAAGCTCATCATATGGTGTTTTATACAAAGTTATTCATTTGTAAAGTTATTAAGCTGTTGGATAAATGAGGTAGTAGCAACCTTTGCTGTGACTTGTAAAGTAGCATGAAATTACATAAAGCATGTCATGTAATGCAACACATTATTGTACAACTTCTTCTGTGTATTTTAGCATGAACGTGTTTTCATTTGACATTAAAAACACATCTCTATTTATTCTACCAATTCTAAATGAAGTGTGAGGGAGCAGAAGCAACACAGTGGACTTTCTCAACTCCACCACCAGCCGTGCAAAAGACTCACTTGTTTGTCTTCCACCCTGAATGTTAATGAGTGAGTAATCAGATGAGAAATAAGTCATTCAGAGCTGTCCGACCACTGCGGTGAACAAAAAGCCCTGAACGTACAGCAGCCTCCGCTCAAAGTGAGCTGGGCCTCCTCGCTGCTCTTTGAACACTTTTGACCTTGCGCCGTGACTCCAGACACACACTCAGAGAAACATGGTTTTCTCAGACATGGCAGGGGGCCAAAATAAATAACCTGCCCTCAGAGTGTCGGCAGAACCGCAAGAAATCCTAAACCCAGGACCCGGCCCAGCGGCACTCACTCACAGGGCTATCAGCGAATGACTTGCTGAAATTTTAATTGTCCGAATGCATCATGTGGTTTGGAAACAAAATCAAATCAGGACGGATCATCCTTCCTCTTTGACACCCATCCAACGGAGAGTAGCATTTTTGATTAGGGTTTCATTTATTTATTTTAGGAGGCTCTGATTTCAAGGTCGGGTTACACCAACTTGGGGGACAAACAGATGACATTGTATGGATAGGTAATTCAAGAGTCTGCATGCTTCGATCCTCACAGATAAGGGCGAGATAAGAGACAGGTGTCTTGTAGAATAGAGGACATCCATCTAGAAATTCAATCGCCGAAGCTCAGTCAAAAATGGTGTCCATGAAATAAAGGGATTGATATCAATACCTCCCTTCTATTAAGGAGATCGGAATTTCATACACACTCTTCTTTTTCTCTGCCACTTTTTATTCACCTTGACACAGAGCGGATGCAATTGCTGACACCGACTTTAACAAACATTTTAAAGATTTTTTTTCTTTTTTTTTAATGTGACTGTACGGCTGAAGGGATTAAGGCGTTTTGTTGGAAGCGAATGTGTGTGAGTAAGTGTTTTACTGTCCTCACTACACGCCTGCAGACGTTTCCCGTCCTGTCCGGTGGCACCATCGTATCACTTGTCTGATGTCACCACACCAGTCACGTATTACAGCTGTAAATGTGATTAAAGAAATGCTAGACGTGGACAGTAGACAGGACAGCTCGTATAAGATGGATCTCCGTGTGCGGGGTTGTGTGTCCAATGAAGTACTCCTTTGTTTTCTGCAAAATGATGCAGTGAGAAAACGAACTAAAAACAAGCATGCAAGTATGATACATAAATGTATAATTTTGCAAATGTACCACACTTTCCTTTTTTTTCCTGTTGTTTTCCTTTCTCAGAAGGGAGAGTTTGCAGTCATTGACGCTAGTTGCTGAAGGTGCATTTTTAAATACACTGGACGTCTGTGTGAGTGATGGGAAGGCACGATGGTGAACAAATATTGGAAAAAAAAGGGTGATGAACATCTCTGACACTCAAGGTAAGGACATATGGTCGGGAAGAAAAAAAAATCAATGATATTCTACTCAACAACCAATGAGGGACAAATGGAGTGAGACCTTCTGCAGAGTCACTTGATCTTTTTAGAGCTGATGCAGAGCAAACTGATTTATCCTCTGCGGCATGAACGATAACAGATAAAGGAATATTTCACTGCTTAAATGAAGGTCAAAGAATAAAACTTAAACGCGTTGGGATAATTAAATGTATCTATCAAATTGTAATACCGCCTTCATTCTGAGGATGAATGGTGTGGAGGAATCTAATGTGCCATCCTTCCAGGTTATTATTAATTGTCCTGGCCATTAATAATTGGACAGTAAATATTCATTACAAGCCTCCATATCATGACATGAAGGCTATGTCTGGCCAATTAAAAATGCATAAGGAGTAATGGGGCTTTATGAATAACTTAGCAGATGCCTCTCGATTGCTAGAGCGTGAGAAAAGCAACAGAGACTTATACAATATGACAGCGTGTCTATGCAACATGTAACCATGAAGATAAATGTACAAATCTAAATATGGAGGCTCTAATTAAGCATGGCAATAAATTTATATTCTGCCAAAGAAAAGAAGATGATAATGTGTAGAGGTGTATTCCCGATATATGCAACATGCATTAAACTGAGACATACATACTGTATATCAGAGATTGTATACGATTTTATCTGCATTGTATTTTGCTGTATAGGGTTTTTCTTTATTGTTTTAACTTATTTTTTGGTGCTTTCTGACTGTTAATCCAAGTGTGCTGTAGTTGCCCAGTAGATGTCAGGTTTGTATAAGAAAAAGGTGTTAGTGAGATCTACCTCACTGATACTCCCACAGACACTTTCATCCCGTTCACACTCGTGGATCCACCACAGCCAAAGAAATGCAGCCCAACTAACGTGGATTTTCAGCCCACATATAAAAACGAATGTTACAGAAGTGCTTAACATAGATATAATAATGTTAAAGTTTTTTTTTCTCCTCCTTTCTCTCCCTACATATAAATTCTACAGAAAGGAAAACGTTTGTTTAGGAGTGGGTCAGTTACTCAGTATGGATTCACTGATGTGCTTAATGAGACTTCATCGGGGTTGAATGTTGCTGACATGAGGTCGCAAATCACGAGGGCTCCCGCTGAACATCTGCAGACATTTCCAAATCCTCTAATGAGTGCTTATGTAGGTAGATGGCCACCTGATAATCCAACTGCAAGCACAAATCCTTGCGTCTAACTTACTGGCTGAACTGTGAAACAAGTTTACTTTAAATATGTATGCTGGAGTACAGTGAGCAGTTTTGGGATTGTTTCATTATGTGTATATTATGCATAAAATATATTCTGTCCTGTCAGATTATAGAGCATGTGTAACTGGAATAATAAACTGGGCTCAACCGTCACCCAGCAGAGTAAATCAGCTGCTCTTTCACCCAATTAGTGTTTGTCAACAGTCAATTTGTATTTCAGAAACAATGTTATGATTATCTACTGAGTTACATCAAACCATTATTCAACATTCAACAGAAAGATCTATCCCAAAAAGAAACAGTTATATTCATGTAGTAATTATTTGTTAGCTGTTAGTTTTAGTGGTCTTTAACTGTGATGACTTAGGGACACGTGCAGATTGAAAGCGCTTCTCGTGTGAGGATGATGGTCATCAGTCTATCATGCATATAAACAAAGCATGTTGTGATTTACGGCAGTGGATTCTACTTATTATCTTCATGCTTTCATGATGACTGTTTGTTAAAGTCAGCCAGCATCAGCTGAGGTTGTGTGATCACGTTTTCTCAGACATGGACCTCACTGATCACCTCTGAGGGATTTGTGCATATTCAGAAAATATTATTGCCGTTATTACACTCATTAATCTGAAGTCACTTTTGTGTATTTGGGTATTAAATTGGATGTAACAATTACCCAATTGTATTTGTTGCTTTTATCTCAGGGGGCTTTTGACAAACATGTTTTTTTGGCAGGTATTTGTGTGTTTTCAGAGCACTCGGCTGTCATGTACACATGTCCCCTCACATTATTTTGAAAAGGCATTGCTATGGCCACCTTGACTTGAGTGCTAACCCAGATGACTGTGATTGGATCAAGAGATTAAAAAACCTGTCTGCTCTGCCGGGAAAGTCCTAAAATTCAACAGCATACATTGTCCATTTCCATTCTGTCCAGTATTTTCGCACTCAGTTCATCACTTTCTCTTTTATCTCCATGTTATCTTCACAACCTGGAGCCAAGTTCTGGCCATGCAAGCAAACGTGGGTCCGTCTGTGACCATAAAAACACCTGACGCTGTGTTTTTAAGGGAATTTTTGTGAGTTATCAGCAGTTGAATGACTTATTACAATTTATTGGCAGAAGTTGTATTTTTCTGATAAAACAGTATATCCATTAAATGACTACACTATTACATTATTACATAATATTACGTTGTTATGACATGACAAGTAGGAAATGATAATTATGATAAAATTCAGAAGTCAGTCTCTTAAAAAGTTGAGCTATTTTCTGAGCTTCAGTATAAATGGAATAAAGTCCAAAATGATGATATTTTGATTTGTTCATGTATGAAGTATGAAGTGTGAATGCCAGTGAGTGTTTGTGTGGAGTGATTCCCAGCTCTCTACCCAGTGCAAACCAGGAAATGCTCCAGCAGCCCAAACATGGAATAAATATTGTGACTGGTTTCAAACCAGTATGCACCAATGTGTCTGATGTAGCACCCATGTGTTTACTGCTAAGTAGGTTTTCACATATGAGGAATGTGTCTTGATATGTTAGCACAAAAATAAAAACATAGTAGTACACAGAAAATATGAAAGCAAGTACTTGCCAATCAGAAGCATGAATTACATATAAAGTAGACAATAATATAGAACTTGCAGGACATTTCTCAGTACTGGAACAAAGACATTTATCATTTGCATACTTGTTTCCACCACATTTCTACAGCAGAGCGCTTCACTGCCGGCTTATTTGCTGCTGTGTATACGTGGTAATATCAGGACATTCAGTGATGTGCTGGCAATCAGAGTATTTACATTGGATAATTCTCACTGAGGTCCTGTGTCACATTCCTGGTACTTGTACTGTACAAACAGCAGATAGATGGAATAAACACAAAATGAATGCAATCCAATACAATAATACAAAGTATTGGCTCAAAAAGGACGTTAACAGTAACAGAAAATACTGCAGGTTGTTTGGATAGAAATTCTTAGGTTATATTTATATTCAAACCTGTTAATAAAGTGCAGTAATTAACATGTAAAAGAAAGAGGATGTCTTCATCACAGTAAAAGAGAGCTATTGTTTATGTAGGTCTACATCTGACAGCAGCCAATTGACAAGTGCCGGCTGAGACTCTTCTCCGAACCATGGAGAGTTGCTCTGGAACAGGTGGTGCATCTACTTAGCTGAACAGCTTGTTTTGCGTGGTTGCTGAAAATAAACATCGACTGATCCAGAAACTTATTACCAGTATCCGTCCATTCGTGGACTGTTTTGTTGCAACAATGTCCAATTGAACATAACTTGTCTATAATTGCTTTTTTTTCATTCTCTCCTGGTTGTGAGCTTTTTCTATCGCCCAGTGCTAGCAGGGCTCAGCAGAGATGTTATAGCTGCGCTGCACACTGCGGACAGTCACCGAGCCCCAGAGCAAACCAGAGGACATATATATCACTTGACTGTGTGTCAGGACGATTACTGGATAAAGATCACAATATGACACTTTTCCTTTTCTGTGCTGGCTCAGTGAACAGAAGGAAAGCTCCTGCAGCTCAGCATGCCCCTGTCCAGGATATTGATCACAGATCTCACACTTAAGACCTCTCCAGCCTGTTAGGGAAAAATCATTCTGCCTTTTCCATTGTCAGAACATCACACTAATTCTCAGATTTTACAGTGATAATCTACATGTGATCATTTTAGAGGCCCGTTCATCCCTTTTCTGTCTCTCTTCTTGTAGTTTTAATCAAAGATGTTTCCACTCAGTACTCAGTACAAGTGGTATTGTAGTGGAGGTTGTATGATAAAAGCTTGCCAAATTAAAGGACACAAATATATGAGAATCTGTTTTAATTGTCAACAAATTCCACGAAAGGACCAAAACCAACACTCGTAGGCTCTCTCTCAATACCTCCTGCTTCAGTTCAAAGCCCATTCCTCCCTACTGAAGAAATAAATCTTTTAAATTGGGTCAGAAATGTATACTTTTCCTTTTCAAAAAAGCCTAAGAGATTTCCTTATGCAGCCAGGCACTGTAGTATTTGATAACATTTTCTCAAACACAAATTTGTAAGGGATGATTTTCCAGCCTGGATTAATACATATTTAGCACCCTAGTGAGTATTTAAAATACCAAGATGGTGTATGAGGGATTGACACGATACACTAAAGTTTATGCTACTGAAGAAATGAATGGATTTCATAGTGATGGACAGTAGTGAAGCACAGAGAAAAAGCTAGTAGGATCTATTTATTGTTGGTTTTGGTGTTTTCATGGAATTTTTTTAGTATCAGCAAACATACAGGAAATCACCAGGGCCATTCGTCGAGTTGTGTTTTATTTTCTCTGCAAAGTTGTACACTCTGCTTTGATTTTTTCTAAAAATTTATTTAGTTTCTTGTGAAATTGTGCCTTTTCCACTGTTTACCAGGTGATCCCTGCATAGATTTACATGACAGTTGTACTAATGAGTTTACTCCCACTCTGCGCTACTCAAATCAATCCCACATTTTATGCTTCTGTTTTGGTAATATGGGAAACACACAGTGCACACCCTACAGAGGGGCTCTATTTTTCTTTGCTCTCAATGTCCTTTTTCTTGCTAGTGCTATGGGGGAGCGCGCCACTATGACCCTTAATCTTTTCTATTCTTTTCTAGAATGGCCAGAAACAAATCAATAGTGCAAACAAAAGCATTTTTATATATGCAGTTATTAGGTCATAAGCTACAGTATGTCACACTTCATTCCAGCCACAGCTGAGGCCTCCAGTGGGGCCGGCTCTCCCCCAGCCCTGTCCCCGCAGGGACATTATGAGAATCATAAATAATACGTGCTAATGAGATATGAATTGATTACGTGGGGAAAAGCTTGACGCTCTCAATCCATCACCCTAAATGATGTTTAACAATAGATTACCAGCCAATAATTCCTCCAATA
Organism: Amniataba percoides; assembly: GCA_037176925.1. Taxonomy (NCBI): domain Eukaryota; kingdom Metazoa; phylum Chordata; class Actinopteri; order Centrarchiformes; family Terapontidae; genus Amniataba; species Amniataba percoides. Next base: position 19,639,356 of record JBAJHX010000036.1, read on the forward strand.
TGAGATTAAATAAAATAGCAGGGCAGTTTTCAGCGGACTACCGCCGCCTCCCTCTCCTCCCATTTTCCAACGGGTGGAAATAAATCTGCTCAATTACTGTACCATCAATCCGTTTTTCACCGCTAAGGACATTATTATTTCATTTAGAGCTTGTTCATGCATCATAGATTATTTCATTTTACTCAGTCAATACGGAGAAGTGCAGTATTTTATGTTGTCCACTGGGGCTTATGGTGAAGTGGGGTATTAATGGAGTATATGTGGCTCAGGAAGAGGGGGGTTGCTGTAAATGGGAGAAACGTGGTTATCATCTGGGTGCAGTTAGACTAGCCCAGATGTAGATATTCATGCTCACATATTCTGGGAGATATATACATTTGCCGCGTGCTGTCCTCGGGCACCTGACAGACAATGAGAAAATGGTTCTCCTTCAAACCTGTGATCAATTGAAACTGCATTAGCTGTGCCTATAAGATGATTTGGAACATCACTTCAATCCCAAAGAACAATGAAAATTGGATAACACACATGCTCACTGGGCTCTAACTTAGCTGCAAATCATGTTAAGGTTTTCAGTGAAGCCAAAGTTGTGATTGGTTATTTCTCCTTTAACTACATCAAGTTGTACCTCTGAGGGTTTACTTGTGATGATCTGTGTTAATGTGTGCTCTTATCGCTTTTCTATGGCTCAAAGACACACAGGCCCGGAAACAAACAAACACGAGGAAGCAGGAGCGCTTGCAATGAAATTCCAAATAAAAGCTTTTGATCATTGGTTGTTGTCTTGACATGTGCTCCAAAAAATGCAGCATTTTCACTTTGGAGGTTGGCAGTTGACTTATTTCTCACAATTTTAGGTAACTGCAGACAGGCCACGTTGTGAATTCAGAGAGAGATTTCAAAGACAAGTTTTAGTGAGAGCGGCATTGAGTACATCTTTATCTCAGCAGTGCAATGTTACAGACTGAGAATGGTTCGCTGATCCAGTGACTCCTCTTCTCCTTGGTGACCTGTCTCTGTAAGTGCTCCTGTCCCATCATGCAACAGACAATTGAACTCCTGTGTAACTCTGAAATTGGCTTTTAGAAGTTCTGTGTTATAAAGTGTGCACTAATGAGTGAAATGACAAAGTTTGGCTCAAACCAAAGATCTTAATCAGTTCAAATGGCGACGACTGTCTGACAACGACTGATTGGTCTTTCCACCACGTTGGTGCTGAGTGAAATTTCTCAACAACTATCACACGGATTGCTGTGGCATTTTGTACAAACATTTACGGTCCTTCAGGGATGAAGACAACCAATGTCTGTCTTCCTCTTGTGCAACAACAGGGTGACAGTTTTTGGTTTTCAGTGAAATGGCTTGACAACTACATGATGGATTGCCATGTAGACAGTGCAAACTTTCATAATCCCCAGAGGATGAATTCTCATGAGGGTGATCTCCTGATCTTTTCTTCAGTGCCACTGTGAGGTTCACCCCTGTGGACTAAAGTGAAATTGGATGGACAATAATACCTTAAAAAGTTGAGACATTCCCACCAGCCTCAGCTGTATCTAGTACAAACTAGCTCGTTTTAGGGAGTTGCCATTGCTCTGCTGGATGCTAAATCTACAGCAAGCACATGGGATCTTTCTCATCTGTACAAATATATTTGGTTTATTAGATTGTAGGTGTCTTTTGGAAGAAATAGAAGACACACAGAGAGTGACTGGATCAGCAGTACCACAGCTGGGTGAGCCAATCATCAGCAGGAAGACCGCAGACTGCAATGTTTAAGAGGCGCACACTCGAGAAGCAGGCAATGGGCCTTCGTCTTGTTAAATTATGGTTCAGAGGCATGATGCAGCGCTGCAGATATATCTATATCTCGTACAGCGGTTTATGATCCATCAGCGATAATCTTTTGAAAATAATCCCACTTCCCCACTGGCGGCGCGCTACAGTTTATCTCAAGCAGCAACTCTTCTCTGATTCTTAAATCTTCCATCTCTAAGTGCCACCGATCATGCCTGAGTCCCTTTATACCTTGGCTTTGTAGCATCCCTCCTCATCCCTTTCTATCCTGTCTTCCCAGTGCTCATTCAATCCTCTCCTCTCTCTGTCTCTTTGCTCCCTACATGGCCTCCTGTGGGTGAGGAGTTGAGTGGGCTTGTCTAGGGGCTGAAGTCGGGGCTGGATTGGGAAGAAGTGGCTGTCACAGTGTCTGATTAATGACCCGTCGGTGGCGTGTCCAGCCACATTAGGGCTCCATGTATCTACCAGTGTCCACACGGGGCGAGGGGCTTTGTTCTGGGAGGAAATGGTGTCAGCTGCCCACAGCCGTTTGCCTATAAAAAGAAAAAGATTTACTGTCATCAAAGGGCAGATTAAAGCCCACAATGGCGACATTGATTTTTTTTTCTAAACCAAAAAATTCACATTTTGGGGAGAAGCCATTCCAGGACTAGAGAGAGAGATATGATCAGCTTATTTGGAAAGGATAATATGGAATCGTCTCCGAGAATGAACTTTGAAAGAAGTAAATTGTAAATATTGATTTCTGAAATGAAGTGTCAATCTTGGTTGGGCCAAGATTATTCCTATCATCTGGCTGAACCCCCAGCAAATGATGAATTCAAAACTGCTGACAAAGTGGAGTGTATAGGATTTCTGTTAGGAGCAGTCGGCAGCGCTTTACCGCTTGGCCGGCCTGAGCCCCTGCCGGTAATGGCTGTTCAATTTTATCAGATAACGGAGGAGATCTCATCAGAGGCGAAAAATGAAATGAACTGTGACTCCGAATCAGGATCCCTGCTCTTATCCCAGCAAAAATCATCCGCGCGGGGCCCAGGGCTTTCCATTATTTCAGGTCACTTCATTACGGCCCTGCACACAGGACCCAATTGCTACAAACAAAGCAGGCCCTTCCTGTCTCACCCAGGGGTCGAATGTGAGGGGCAGTTTGATAGGCTCTTGACGTGTCCAGGGTTATCCCATTACCACTTAAGAGGGTTGCTGAAAGGCAGCAAATCTCGCCCACTTGTTTGTTATCCTTTCTCACCCTTTTGTATCATGAGAGGTTTTATTGCTCACCTTATTTCTCATGGTGGAAAATAATTCGTCTTTTCCAGTTGTGGTTCACAGTTGATTTTTTTTGTGTCATATGGATGATGAAGATAAGGTGAAATTCAGAGGACTAATTTACCAATGCTTTATGAAATGTACAGATAATGTTATACTTTTAGACAGTATGTATGGCACAGTATGTATTACGAACTTATTTTGATGTTGCATGAAATAAATAGAAGTTTCCTTCCTGCCCCCACCGCCAACTCCAACCCTAGCCTTTATAAATAAAGGAGAAAGAATAAACTCTGCATGATTAGCACTGGTTACATCCTGACGGGTGCGTGCACATACATGTGCATAAGTGTGTATTTTTCTCGCTCGCAGTAATGAATGAAATAAGCTGTTATCGCAGAGGAATTTGTAGCTTTGTGAGTAATTACAGTTTTTGTTCCAGCCTCCATAGGCCCGGCATTGATCTCCAGGAGGAGGGTGGTCGATACACATGGGGGCAGGGCCATTTGATAGCTGCATGGGAGAAAAATGACGTTGGTCCAAGCAGGGAGATTTGTAATAGAGCGATAAGACAAGCTAAAGGTAGGGAAACAAAGACTGAGGATTCTCCGCGTTCCTTGACTTCTCTGATAACATTTTTCACTCTGAAAAGTGACCATTTCTACAACTATTTCAGGCTCCTTTGTGGATTAGGCTAAAAGAGAGCAAAATGAAACAGCAAACAGACTCAAGAAGATGTGTACACATTTTAAATCAGTGATCTAATGTTAGATTTATACATGTAGTCATTTTTTTCATTGTAATCCAATCATACTATCTGACTTTTCTTCTCAGTCTTTCATCTTTTCAAAACAGCGTAGAGCAGGAGTTCAGCTGATTGAGACTTATCTGATCAGCTACGAGCTCTAAACCAGCGGATCTATACATTGACCCACGCAGGTTTGCGTTACAGCATCCCAGAGCTGGCTGTTTTTCTGTGTCACTGATACATAACATCTTTTCTCTGTGTCATTTTCCTGTCACGCAGCATTCACACACTGCATACACAATACGTGTCAGGCAGGAGGTGATATTCATTAAAGCGAAGCCATGATCGAGTCACACTGTTCATATTAAATCGAGGAATAAAATGAAGCAACAGTTTGAGCAGTGATTAACACAATTTGAGAAAATGAAAAAAGTATATATATATACTATAAACTATATATATAAACTATACAACAATAATACAGTAATATGATAATTAGATGCAATTTTATTTTTGATACTTTACTTTTACATTAGTGACATTTTTAATGCAATGTTCGTCATGTTGTTTACAAGATCATCATCTGCAGAGGACTGTGGGTTTTCTCTGGTTTTTCTAAACACAAGTAAATAATGATGTCTCAGGCACTTTATTTTGTTATTTACAACAAAAAAACAAAAAATCTTTATTTTTAGTTATAAACTCATTAACCACTTAACCCTTGGGGCGATTTTATGTGATAAATTTATGCTATTGAAAATTGATAAAATATGATTTAATAAGTTATGGAATGTTACTACAATGTTACTAACTGGTTAAAGTCATGAAGTTAGATCTGCTCAATTGAGTTTTCTAAAATGAGACGGGTAGTTGCACCGTCTATGTGGTCCACAGTTGTCCGCCCTAAAGAACAATGTCCAGGGAGATTCCTCAGTTTGAGAGACACATGCCATGTGGAAGTCCCCGAAGAGGTCAGCTTTCACTTCCTAAAATTGGCCTGCTTTGGAAATCCTCTGGTCTGCTATCTCCTTGGACGCTCCAGTGTGACCGCGCAGAGGACATTTACAACAAAAAGAAAATGGCCTTATTCCCTCTCTTATCTCATCCGCTCAGAGTAACACAAAGTTGACATTAATAGAAAATAAAAAGGAAAAAGTCTTGAAACAAAGTTGAAGCCTTTGGTTACGTTTCAGAGCACAGGGCAATTTAAAAGCCTGAAATGTGGAATTAGAGAGGATTTGATGCGTTTCAAATTGAACGGAGGGGGACATCGTCAGTGGCGTTTGCACCTTCAGGCATTATTTAAGTAATGTCTTGTGGCACGTTTGAGGCATTGGAGGCAAGGGCATAGAAATGAGGGATTTATGCAGACGCCACTGCGGTTTTATCTCCCCTCCTCAGTCTGGGTGCACGCTCTGCTGAGTGAAAAAACAAGCAGACATACAAGTAGATCCAGATCATACAGAGTATGTGTTTGAGCTATCTGGATATTCACTTTAAACATCTAAATCAAGCTGTTCTCAACGGACCTCATCCACTCCTTATCGAAACACAAGCAGTGCCAGATAACTTGATTTGCTTAAGGAATGGAGGAGATATTAACAGCACTTGACTACGGCAGCGGCCCCTTCTGTTGTTGGTATTAAACCTATCCAGCACTTCATTATACCTTCACTCTCTGGAGAGTCTCGGCGTACAGTCTCTCTTTATCTCCTCTTTTCTCCTGTGTTTTGCTCCCTCTCTTTCTCTCTCTCTCTCTCTCTCTCTCTCTCTCTCTCTCTCTCTCTCTCTCTCTCCCTCCACCTCATGATACAAGCATCCTGGTAGCAGACAAGAGCATCATCAACATGCGCGGTGTGCTGGTGTCATGCAGATAGCCTCTGTGTTGGTAATGGAGGGAACAGCGATCGATAGGGAGCAGGAGATGGCTGCAGCTGAGGAGCCTCTGTTTGGCTAGCCCTAATCCTGATGAGTAATGTTGCTGTCATAATAACGGGGGTAATTTAATGCTGACACTTAACTCCGTGATGAATGGCCTGTCGCCGACACGGGGGCCGAGTCAGGCGGGCCCGTCGCAAGTTTTGAAATATTAATTTCTTTCCAAATTCAGAGGCTCCATGGCGGAACGGGCATTAGGGAAGTCCGCAATGATCAGGCGAACCAACGAAGGCTCGACTGTTGTTTTCTTTGCATGGCAGACTTTTCACTGAATGTAATGAGAACATCAAAAAGCCCTCTGTTACTGACTGTTTTAGGGGAATCTTTTTGAGGTGTTCATAGTGAATCAGATTCAGATTTCCTTCATTAGTCCCACAGAGGAGAAATTCACAGTGTAACAGCAACACACACTGGAAATAAATAGCAGGAAAAACATGTAATAAGACTTAAAAAAAAGAAAAAAGACATAATAAAGATAAGATTTGAGTTATTAATGTATTGGCTGGCATTTTGTTTGTTGTACAGTCTGGCAGCAGCAGGCAGGAAGGACCTGTGCTCATTATTTCCTGCAAGTTAAGGTGATCATGTCCTCTCTTATCTTTGTATCCAGCGTGAAACTTCCCCGCAATGCAGTTGTGTTGTTTAAATGCACATTAAGCATCCAGTGTGAGGCAGCTTATTTCCTTTCTGCACAGAAACAGCTTTACAGCGATGAAGAATCTCACTCTATGACACACAGGCCTGTAGCAACGTCGTCCTAATATGAAGATACACTCACATGTGCACATTTGACCGTCAGTTGGGACTGACTCCAGGCCCCAGGTATGACCGCTTCATACTCTGCCTCACATCTTTGGGAAGTTTCACATTTTTTACTCATCTCTTCCGTGGGCGTCATCGGACACAGCCACCGGTTTGCTGTTCAGTTTGCAGGCTGCAGGCAAAGGTCAGAAATCATCCATCCACCAGCCAACCTTCAGGGGAAAGAAGTCAGTTTCACCAAAATTGCCACTGTTCCACTGTTACTTGGCTTAGAGCACTTTGCAAAAATATATTTTTCAAACTTTTTACATTGTTTTGTCAAGACAATTTATATGTGCCAGAAGTATTTTCCCTCCCATAGTCTTAATTACTGTATGACATAAATAAATTAAAATGGTGGGGAAAAGTTTCCGATAAACACCAACTGAACCATTTAAGAGACAGTTTGTGAAGCCTTATGACTTCCTTTAGGGAAAATAGTAAAACATGAGCCAGGCAGCTGGAGACAATGAGTGCCGCAGACTTTTTTCTTTCCTCATATAAATGCCTTTTTATGTTTTGGGAATTAATGTCTCGAGGGAAACTAAATGCCATATACTGACAAAGTACACTATTTCCTCGCAATGATAGTGATTGAGTATCAGATACCAAGTTCAGTTTTGCCTCAATACCTGGTCATTACACAAACATGAAGATGTCTTTGTAGAGTTTGTGAGCTTTTGTGCTGCATCTTTACAGTCGATTGCTCTCGTAATTTTGACAAATGGAAACGTGACGATGAAAACTTTTCACTTTGTTTGGATGAAATGATTTTATGGTCCTGAAATTCTTAAGTGCTCTGCGTTTTTTCCCAGATTACAAAAAAGCGCAATTTTTCCTGATGACATGAGGTGATTAAAGGCAGCTGTGGCGATATTCAGTTTACTTTGTCTGGAGGGATGTTCTGATCCGGTATGATTTCTGTCAGTCATACTGTAGTGGTGTTTGGAGGATGACATCCCCCATCTCGCCGCACACTAATCCATTTACAGCGGCTTCACGTTGAGATGCTTTTGATACTCAAACTGTTTGCAGGCCACACTGGGACCTTGTGTACAGAAACTTAAATTGATTTGATTCCTAACTCCCTTATCTCTAAATGTTTAGGAACAGAGTAGTTTTTTATGATTTATTACTTCAAGCCATAAAGTCTCTTGTTGACACAACAGCAAAGAACTCACTTACTTCTTATCCAGCGCGCTCGATCTCTGAGGCCACTGCGGCTCGGCCCAGAGCTGCACTTCCTTACGTGACTCAAAAAGGCATTTTGATTTTGTTGACAGAGGCTGTGGAAGGAAATAATGGAAAAAAGATAAAAACTCCAATTATGATTTTTTTTTTCAAGGCAAAGCATCCCTTCAGTATGACAGATTGTATGATAAATGACACATTTGGAAGTCAGTTGTTGTTGAAGATGTGCTGATTTCTTGAGTGGCAAATAGGTTAACTTGACCTTTTTTTTTCTTTTCTGTGGAGATGCAATTGTTTGGTCTCCTGATGCAGTGGCTGTTTTTGATGCTGGAAATGATATAACATGATGGCCGAAGAAGTACATCTCCAGATATTTTCTTTATCTCAATATTCTAAATGTTAGCTCACATTCATCATGCAGTCGGGTCTTTGTAGAGCCGACATTTGCCCGCTGCAGGTTGATGCAAACACTGTCTTCTGCTCTGCTTTGGATTTGTGTACATCGTTTCTGCTGAGACCTAAAGACCAATGTAGCTAAGCTGGAATGGACTAACGCAGCCATTTGACCTTGGGTGGCTTATTTGCTCCAGTGAGACAGCCTAAATATTTACCTGCCATTGTTGATGATACTCCAGGCTTCAATGCCCTTAATGGTTTTGATGGAGAAGCAGGGCTTTGCGGCACCGGGGTGATGGAATTGCAAAATTAAGAGCAGTGAATTGGGCTATATCTTTAGGACACTGCGGGCTTAATTCTGTGTCTTATAATACAACTGCCTTAATCTGTAAAAGACTGGAGCAAGATAGAAGAGTAGCGGGGAATTGCAATGGAAAACAATGTGTCAACTGCCGGAGTTTAACCTTGACAAGGTCTGTGCAGTGAGAGTGTAGTGTGGGAAAGTGCAGTGATACAGGTACCAAACACAACCCACGCCCGGCAGGTTATAATCATGAATTAATTATTAGCAGCATATTGTTCCTGACACGGGGCTTCAGATCATAGCTGCTGATGTTTGAAAAGGTGACCTGAGGAAGTGTTGGGGGTCCTGATTCAAACCTGTCACCTGACAAGAGTGTCGATGCTCAACGAAACTCCAGATCGTGTTAAATGACCTTTTTTTTTTTATATGCAATGCCCAGTTATAGAGAGTTACTAATATGTTTACTCAAGTACTGTACCTACTATTAGGTACCTACTATTACTACAATGTTTTTCTGTTTATGCAGCTTTATACATTTACTCCACTACATTTTGTGCTTTTTACTACATTTACTGCATTTGACAGTCACTGGTTACTTTGCAGATTAAGGTCTTTTTAAACTTATAACTACCCAACAGTAGTTAAAACAGAAAATGTCTGTGAGCTACAACATTAAAATGTTACTTACATATCAATATGTCAGAGAAAGTGATCAGAAAATATTATAGAGAATAGTATTATAACACCATATCTATTGCATATTGCAGAGTACTCTTAGTATTGCTGCATTTCTCATTTTTAGCAGTGGTTTTCTACAGTATAGTACTGCTACTTTTACGTCCTAGATTCACTTACCAGATCTGAATACTTATTTTACCACATCTGGTCCAAAGACAACTAATTAAAGGGTTAGGGTTGGGTTTTATCTTTAGGATTTCATTCAGTTGAATCTTTTCATTTTTTTAAATTATTCTTTATACAGGCATTCATCCATTCTAAAATTACCTCTCCATATTGTAGTTTTATTGCCAGTCTCACTGTTTGCTGTTCATTTTCCAATGACTGTATCAGAGCTGTATTATTGTATCATGACTGATGTTGTGTAGTTATGACTTTGATCTTAGTTATGAAATAATAATAAAATACATTTAATGAAAAATCCTATGGTTCTGGTAAATATATCCCTCATATCCTCTCCTTTATGACCTCATGCAAGCCACGCAACTACTCCAGATACCACCTGACCTCCACATCTTACTCATCACCTCACCTCTTAAACACGACTTCCTGCCTGATGTGACATGTGGGCACTGGACAGTGAGGAATCGTTCAATATTGACGTTATTTCTTAGGATACCGGGCTGTCCGATCTGTAGTTTAACGCCAGCAGGTGGCCATCAGCAGGTGCCCAACAGCAGGAACCACCACGGAAATGCGGCGTCCTCAGACCCTGACTCGCTTCCTCCTCCTCTTCCTGCTCTTCCTCCACACTCAGCAGGCACTGAAGTCTGCTGCTTTGAGTCTCATAGCCACGCACCAGAGGGATTGCTGATCCCCATTTCAGATAATGGCCCTCAATCTCTTATCATTTACAGCTGTCCACCAGTAAACAACAAAACGAAACAAAACAAAAAAAAAATGATAGAAAGAGATGAAAGGGGGGAGGAAAGTTAAAGGGACAAAGTCCCTCTCTCCCTTAGAGGTTTCACTCCCTCAGCACCACTGTTGACCTCCTTATGATGATAGCCATCAAAATCATAACTGTTTACACTGCTGTCACTTCCTTATCCTCACACCACAAGTTTTCAATTTCAAGATTGATTTGTTTCAGGGGCGTTTATCTTTTCAACAAAGGAGGAGGGAGAGAGCTCTGGCTTTTTTCATTACACTTTTGATTGCTCCTCAAGCTAAAGCTGCTTCCTCAGGAAGGCAGTGAGACAGAAAGGTGAGGACTAAACTGCCCTTCCACAGCTATTACTACATCATGTTATGTAGAATTGGCCACCACAGTTCTCATCCAGATGCACAGCACAACATGGACCATTCAGTGTACCATCTGGCTAATATAATAAGGTAAAGTAATGCATTTTTAACCCTCCCTAATTGGCTAAGTCATTTCATTATTATAAATATTAGGTATCTGTAATGGGGAACACTAATTCCTTTGACTAGACTAAAGATTCCCACCTTCAAATAAGCATGCTAATCTAATTAGAAAGCTAGCAGAGCTGAACGACTACATTTTCTCATACTTAGCATTGGAGGGCCGGGGCTTTGTGGAGCAGATGTGCTGTGAAATTAATTTCCTCTGGTGTAACCGGAGACGCTCTCCTCACCGTCTCTGTTATGAAATTTCCATTTCACAGATGATAACCTATTATCACTTTATTCAAGGGAAACATGTTAATGGCCAGGAGGAAGATTGAATTATTCATATTTGCTCATTTCTATTCTGCAGCGCGGCCCTGCTCTTTTCATGCACTGAGAGAGGGCTAATGTAAACATGACCAGAATCCTTGTAAATTGGCTTGTAGAGGAGGCTGTTAGCATAGTGCCTGGGGACTGATGCTAGACGGGGATAACAGCTGATATCTGTAAAGTACAGGCTGTGCATGTGCGGGTGTGTGCACGCGTGTGTGTGTGTGTGTTTATGTGCATGTGTGTGGCGAAGAAAAAGAACAGTGTGTGTGTGTGACAGAGTGGGTGAATGAATGAGTGAGGGTGTGCACGTGTGGAAATGTGTGTCAACAGTGTAACGGGGATGCTACCAGCTGGTAATGGAAGCTAATTGGACCAGCATGCAGTTAGCCACACTGCTAAGTGCGTCACGTCGGCTACATGTGCGCCCGAGGAATCTGGACTCAAGTGATCTGGATATCAACTTCTGCCTCTGAGATATGTTACATTTTCCATCTTTACGCCAGCCGTCAGCCGGTGAATGTCTTAAGAGGCGCAGCGTTGTCAAAAAGGGCTCTTAATAACTGTCTCATAAAGCTTTATTGAGGGAAAATGTTTTCTACCTCAGCATCACAGGGAGGTATCTTATTTATTTTGCTGGCTTGGTGTTGGTTGTCTCAAAGTGCTTCAGTATGGCACGACAGGAAGGAGCTCATTCACAAATAATGAGCCGTCCTGTCCCGGTGACGTAGGCGCCGTTCATTCACTAAATAGGCCTGACCCCCATAGGACACGACTGTTTTGTGCATATGTGTTTGCACGGGCTGTAAAGCGCACAGATAAGCCCGATGTGTGTTTATCTGTTAATGTACGTCCGTTTCCTTCCATTCAAAAGTAAAAACACATGGTCACATTCTCTTAAATGTTTCATTTGTCATCCATTATATTGTAAAAGCTCCAATTTTTGCATATTTTTTAGGAGCAGCAGCAGCGACTATGATTTCTTATACAGATATTACTGCACAAAAGTGTGTTTATCTCTCTTTTCCCACATACAGTGAGCAGGGTCCTGCATCAACAGGAGGCAAATCTGCTGCGTTGTTACTGGCTTCCATATCTGGAAAACAATCTGTAATGCAAGAATGCCATGAAAATTCCTCACAAGTTTGATAAATGAGGTGAAATATAAATATGAATGCAGTTTTTCTACTTTTCCCTGCGAAAAATGAATATATAAAGATCCATACATATATTTCGATGAAAGAAAGAAACATAAGTGCTGTAACTATGAACTTTACATAAGTCCACTTTGCTGTATGTCAAAGGAGGAATGATGGTGTCTGTCTGCACCAAACATTTGGCAAAGCATTTAGTCTGCTTTTCAGTCCAGACTATTTTATGAGAGAAATTAAGAGCAGAAAGAGACATGAGCAGCATGTCTCTCAGAACTTGAATTGGGGCGTGTTCTTACTTTTACAGCCAATAATGAGATTATATTTGAGCTGAAATGTGGCCATCCTCTTTAGCCATGATAGGAATCATTATAGATGTCCTCCATTCAAATCCATCTTTCCCATGGGACATTTACATTGCCTCTGGTTTACATAATGCCTGTGGGGTCATAAGTATTGATTATGAAAGCCATGATGAAAAGCATGACTACAAACAAATCTACACAGGCCTTTCTCAAAGGTTTTGTTACTGTATTTTGTAATCATAATTAGTTTTGATGATGCTTAATAATTACAAAAAATATTTAATTAGAATTTAATTTCACAACAGGTGTATATTGAGTAAAAACTGATTTATTTGTGAAATATTTGTGCTCACATAAAAGCATTACATGCATGAAACTCATAGTCACTTATTCAATGATCACTAGGTGGCAGTATAGTATACTCTACTTGCATATATGCATATTCCTCGGTGGAAGGTCCACTCCAACACTTGTCCCTCAGTCACACGCAGATCTTTGATGTGATGTGACGCTGACATTTTGACCGTCGTTATCTTCACTGTAGATACTTTTCACACATCTAGATTACTGGAATACCAAATAAAGGAACATTCTTTTCACATCATTGCTTTAACTTTGCATTTCTTGCACATAAATGATTTTTTTAGATTTATTTCAGTGTTTTATGAATGTGTTTGTTCAGTATCTGGCATGTTAATATATAGATGTTGTCTGTATATTGATGTGATAAAATCAAGCGTCTGAATTAGGTGATTATGAATCTTTTTCTCATTCTTAATCAAATAACCCATTTAAAACACTGTAAACCAAGCTGTTTTGGAAATGCATGATTTTCACTGGACAACAAAGAATGTTAGTTATTTCTGTGTGTGTGTGTACATCGCATGTACATCGCATCTTACTTTCCCATTTGAAAATAAGTGGAATCACAAACCGATGAGATGTGTTGCGCTGTTAGTCTCAATTCATTTTAAAATCACAAGAGAAAAAAAAGAAATAAATTATAATTATGCATTGGACTGGAATAAACAAAATTAAACATAAGGGAGTCAAAAACTTGACTAATAAAGTGACTCTCTGACCGCAATCCTTTTTGAGGACCTCTCTATTATACTGCTGCTTAACACAATCCATAGCAATCCAAATCCTTATCAATATCAATTTACTCATATCAATAAAGATCAGGCTCCCTCTGGATCAGTTCTCACTGGCATCTGTCTGACATTGCAGGCCCCTCATCACTCCCCCTCCTCACCACACACACTCGCACACACACACGAACACAGCAGCCCTTGACTTTGGCGTCAATAAGGCTGACCGTCTTTGTGAGAGTATCGACAGTTATCAAAAAATGCCCTTGATGTAATTTCATGCCTGTCGACACTCACGGGCCATATGCTGAGGATTATGGGATGCCTGCGTGCCGCAAAAGTGTAAGGCACTGCAGAGCTAGGGGGCCCGGGCCTTGGTCACTTTATAGGAGCCTTTAATGGCCCTCACTGCCAATGTTAGAGCCACAATGGCCAAGTACAGCAGAGTGTCCACTGGGGGCTACCATCAGCCTCATCTACGGAGCAGCCAGGGAATCCCGCCCCTCCCGCGTGAGACACTAACATATCACATTAAAGCGTCCGCAGTGTCACAGCATATGTCGAGTCTCTGCGTTTGAGGCTTTAATGTCATAAGACTCTCATTTACATTTCCGGAGGTATTCACAAATGCGCCGTGAAACGGAGGGCAGTGAGCAGGCAGTGAGCGCTCTGGTGAGGGCGTTTTATGTCTGCATAGCTTCTTTTGCTTTCAAAGTGTCATTGAGGATGGAGAGCAGAAGTCCGATTATGTGACAGCAAGTGTTGGACTTGCTTTTGTGCCTCTGCAAACAGTTTGTGAAGGCCTGTGAGTGTGAGCACCACCGCTGTAATTCAAGCGCCGTGAATAAGAGGTGTGTGGCCGTACAGTACATCAGATATTAGAGAAAAATACCAACAAACTACCTTGTATTATTTAAAAATCTGTCTCTGCTGTTAGGCGTCTGATCAGGAATGTTTCAGTATATAGATACATGATAATGCCTGTTTCTATTAAAAATGTATTTCTGTTTCTTCCATTATTAAAACAGTGAATGTTCCAATCTCATGTAATGTTATACAAGTAAAGCCTGTTCTCATTAGGCTGCATTTTGTTGCTGTTGAAAACAATGTACTGTATCTGTAGTTTTTCACATAAACTAAGGAATTAAATCTTAAATCTTTATGAAATGAAAAAAAGCTTCCTACTTCTTAAGGTAAATTAAACATTTGAGGCCATCCTGCTGGTCGAAAGGTTAAGAAGACTATGAACATTTTCATCCTGATAGTCTGCGTCTGTCAGACTGGCCTTACTGTCTCTTACTGTTATTTCTCTATTGTAAATCCACATTTTAAAAAACAGTGTATTATCTGAAGAATGCATTGTTTCAAGATAAGGCCTGGGCTGTTTTTCTTACTTTTTCAAAAGCTGGACATTTTGTAAATATGTGTTTTTTTCACAGGGCAGCAATGTTGCAATCCTGACATTCCTCACCTGATTAGTGAGTATTATTTTAAATGAATGCATTCGGTTTCATGATTTGCATAATTATCTGCCCTTAATTCCTCATAAATCCTAATTTCACAATCCTTTCTGGCACGTGGGATGTTTCATTTTCTCTTTAATAACAGAAACAATGTGACATGTGCGGCATAGAGGAATTCAAAAGTCTCCACCGGCTGTATCTGTTCCAGAAGACACGATGTCTTTCCTGAACCTCTGGTTGCATTGTATGTGTTTTAAAACACAAACTAAACACTTCTGCAGTGATTTTCGTTGGTTTGCATCCTTTTGCTAGCTTGAATTTAATCAACAACCCCCCCTCTTTTTCTGTCTCTCTGCTCTGCTTTGTTTTTCTGCTGCGGAGTTGGTAGCTGAAGCGCCTTAGCTGTTTTGTAAGCATGTGCACATCCTGATCTCTCATAATATTAGTTAAAATCAATGTGCTGCTTTTTTAATTATTGCTCATGGTACAAAGCGGGGAAGGCTCATTTAAGGGGGGATCGATATGGGAGAGCGATTGGTAGACGGTGGAGCTGTACATCAGGCGGCTTGATGTGAAAATCATTGGGGCCTGTGCAGGCTGTGGCTCGCGCTGATCATCCTGGTTAGCCCCCCAGCTGGCTGCAGGGCCTGGGTAATGGGTGAACCCTCCGTGAACCAGCATCCTTAGCCTCCGCAGCACCCCTCAGAGCAGCGCACAGTCTCACACCGCCCCAGCCGCGACGCAGGGCAGGAATAACACATCATAAACTCTATTACAAATAGAATAAAAAAAAGTAAGGCAGAAAATTCAAGTGCATTTCTCATTCTCCTCTCTTCATCTCCCCATTGATTATCTGTGCCTGGGATTATTCTCTTTTTATTTGGTCCTGTTCCCTCTCTTGTGTTACTCTTTCCCCCCATCCCTAGATACACCAGTGCATTGTTCCTCCATGTGCACTTCTATTATCTCTGCTATCTGTCCCCTGACCGCGACCAGGCCTGACTGGAGGCTTGCGCTACTCTGCTCCGTGGGCTTTAAAGAGGTTAATAACTTGGGCCTGCGGACATTATTTAAGGGTGGCCAGAGGAAATGTAACGCTCCCCTGTTTCTGTTGCTTTAGATCCACCTTTGACCCCGGAATCGTCCCTCCCTCCCCAGCCCACATGACAAACACATCCTTACATCCACCGCATCCCACTTTCTCTCTCTTTCTCCACACTTCCTCTCCTCCTTCCTCAGTTTGGGGCAGATCTCCTTCATCATGCAGTTTGGCCCCTCTGGCGCTAAACTGATACAAATGACGTTAATCTCGGAAAGTGTGAACGGCAGCGTTTCACAGCCTCTTACTGTTATTTGTCACCATTTCTGTCTCCAAAATGGCTCCATTTTGCGCGGAGATAAAAAAAAAAAAGTTAAAAGCCCAAATAATTGTTTTCATCATTAGGTCACTCTGCATTTATCATGCACTTTGTATATCAGCGTCCACTGGATGATTTATACTGGCTCTTCTGCAACCAATAGGATACCACTATGAGGGTATCAATCCCTATAAGCACTGATCCAATGTACAATCAGCATCTAGGAAAGCTAGGTTGCACATTCAATGTTCCCAAACGGACAAAAAGGAAAAAAAAAAAAAAGAAAGAAAAAAAACTCCCTTTCCCTTATTTGCTACCTCTTCCAATTTTAAATAGAGTTACCAAACAGCAGTTTGAAGTAAAACTATTTAAAACATTTGTGTTATAGCAGAGGTAGCAGATGTATGACAACTATTCTGAGTTCTAATGTGTATTTTCCTTTCTCCCCATGATGAAAAAATGGATTTAATGTACTAGCCATTGTTAAAAAACACATTAGTAAGGCTTAAAATGCATTTTGACATTAGCAAAAGGCACTTGTGCAATCACTTAAATCAAATGCCTATATTTTGACAAGCTACCAGTACATAATTTGTCCAATTAGAATTTAATACTGGTTAGACACAGTGACCCTTCCCTGTATATCACATTCTGAAACACTAATGTAATGGTTGTTTCTCATTTGGCCGGTCTTTTTCAGATGATCGTTATATATCATCTTGATCATTCACATGCTTACATACACACAGCGCTCACACACTCAGTCACTCACACTGAAGGGAAGTGGTTATTCAGGGCATCAATCATTCGTCTGTAAGAGCAGTTCATTTACTAATTAAAATCTTAAAAAAAGAGAGCATCATTGACTAAGCACTAAATTCTTAATCGCAAGTTTTGACCAGCAGCAGACAATAAAATCTATGGCGAGATATCAATCAGGCCCATGCAAATAGCTTTTATGAACCAGCCTTTTTTTTTAGCCTGACCACCAAGGTCATTTATTTTGGCTTTAATTCCCCCTCTTAGCACAATGTATTCAATCATTCAGATTGTATTGTGTTGCGGATGAGTCTCTGCATCTCCTTCTCTGATGACAAAGCACATCGGATAAAAAAATAAATAAAAGTTCAGATCCGAGTGGATATCAGTAAATTACATGCATGCTTAATTTTCCTTGCTTGTCAATGTTGATGCCTGTCATTTCCAAAGGGTCCCTGTGCTTTATTCTAATGAAAGAGGCGGAGGGCACAACACTCTTTCATTTGGCTGAAAATGCTCTGTTCGGCCAGATTTAAGATGAAATGATGCTTTTGGTTATGGACTGTGATTAATGTCAAGGACATCAGAGTTCATCTAAATATAGATGATCTGCATGTGCCTGCAGCGATGCTGAGTCTGCACCATGCAGAGATCACACACAGATAAATATCACCCCTGTGCCAATAATAACATGGAAGAAGTAGCACAAACTTCAAGTATCTGGCTTGATAGGGACTGATAAGAGGCACAAGATTAACACTGCCTTTAAAGGCACATAGCAGTAACTATAGAAACAATGACGTGAAGAAAAAAAAAGTTTAGCCAAACTGTATGAGAGATATATAGTATATTTTTGCCTTTAAAGGCTTGTAGTCACAGACTTTACATAAAACCAAAACATTTATGTTTGAATCTAAAAGGGGCAGAGAAAACACAACATAGATAAAATGTTTCTTCTCTGTTTTTTCATCTGCTTTCTTGTCTACTTTAACTAACAAGCTAGTGTAATACACTGATCCTAAAATAAATGCATTTAAATATGTGACTAAAAGAGAGTTTAACCACATAAATCCAAGTAAATTCCACTATAAAAAAGAGGCTGCAGAGACAACAGTTACTTCTACTCTGCTAAAATAGGCAAAGTAACTATTAAAAGGACTATTTTATCTGATAATCAAAATCTACATGCTGGCCCTGCAAAAAAGAACGAATTTCACAAATTCATTTTCATCTGGCAGAACATGTAAAAAGTCAGATCATAATGTTAACTCAATTAAAAAAAGATCCATCTGTCCATCTTCGTCTTTCTAGCATATGCCATAAGTCCTACATTTAAATGTTTACTTGTAAGTACAAAAGTATCGCCAATAAATATAACAAACTTAACCGTCGTTAGTAAAAGTAATGTGCAAAATGTCTCTGTACAATACTGCATCATTATTTTTGATGACCCAACAAAAAGTACTCAGATGCTGTAGTTAATCTGTGATTGATTCAGGTAGGAGGTAAAGTAGGTGAAAGGTACAATTCCTGAGATGAAGTTGGGTATAAAATAGCAGAAAAGTTCAAGTATAATGTCTCAAAAAAGTTGAGTAAATGTATTTACTTTCCCCTCTCTAACTACAGATGTACCAAAAAATGTTAAAAAAAAAAAAAAGGTGTGACTACACAATATATTAAACAACATACCCTGTTGTGAAATCTTAGAAATGCGAGCATCAGAGTGTAAGGTGTGCAGTGCACGATCCCAGCAATGATATTTTTCACGATGTCTCCAAACAAACATTGCGTGCAGCCACTATATCATCCTATAACTGCCTTTCCCCCCGCAGAGAACACGGTGGAAAAAACCCAGATCCACAGCTGCTTTCATCGAGATTGAGTCAAGTTTCTCTTTGATGGGCGAATGTAAATGTGTCATTTATACCTGTCTTGTCTTTTATCATGATAAAGCAGTTCATACTCCGGGAAAAGGGGAAAGAGAAACGCGAGCAGGAGCTTCATTCATCGCCTGTCCTGTTTCATTCACACGCTTGTGATTCTCTATCATGCTCCTCTCAGCAGCCGTCAAGAGGCCAGCTCGCATTGAAACAAATCTCTCATATTCTGCTTTTTGATTTCATTCTTTCTCCCTGTCGTCTCTCCTATTAGCTTATTCATTCTTCACATGTGACTGCCAGCCTGTTAAGGTCATATTAAACCAAAGCAATCCACTTTAAATGGTTATCTACGACGCGCATTAAAAAGCTCTTTGCTGCCCTTTAAATATTGTGATTGGGTTATAGGGGGGTCGCTGTTTCGGAGCGCTGATCGCTCTCCCAGGAGCCTGCTTCAGAATATAAATTGAGTAATATTATAAAGGCGGGCACTCCAGAAGGACTGGGTAATGAATAGGATTCATGATCTGAGGAGGAACAGGAGGTCATGCAATGAAGTGAAATACTCTAATAACTCCAATCCAAACCCACTCAGATGATGATACATTAACTGAGAGACCCTTGTATTCCTGTTTTTTTTTTTTTCTCTCTTGCGTCAGACTATATGAACATTACATCTATTCCGAAGCACTTGCTGTGAAAAAAAAAAAAGAGAAAGCTGATCCGGGTGGTAATGGTTATTTAAAGTTCTCGTTTTGACTTTAATGTCAAGGCCAGCTACAACAGTGGTAGAGGGCCAGATCAAATCTGTGCAAATCTTCTAATCTTCTGGAAAGACATGAATAAAAAAAAAAAGAAAAAAAAGCTGATTTGTATTGTGTTACTCATGCAATTTCATGATCTTTGGCAAACGTCTCAAGAAACGTAGCGGGCAGATCAGACAACAGATTACTCTCACTGAAGGCCTAAATACAAGATATTAAGATTTCAGACGTAATCCCCCGCGATTATGATTTTTTTTTTATCTGCGAGGAATTACATTCATCATCTGACATAGTAAGCTGTGTTTATTTGAGGTGGCCCATGGATAGTTTTGCATGTTATCCCCTCAGATCAAGACAAATCTGGTAGATGCTATCATTGGCCTTCTGCCTCTCTGTATCTCGCTTGTACCTGAGGACGACTGGTGATTACATGTTATTTAACTGTGCCCAACTGGGATTAACAGTAAAGCTCTGCTCCTTAGTCATAACTTATCAAAAGGAACGATTGCAGCGATGGTCACTGGGTGCAAGGAGTGGCTCAGAGTTACATTTCCGTGCGTATCAACATCAATATTTTAAAGGTGACAGTAATCGTGTTTTCTGATCAGAATCTTGACATAATTTTTTTTCATTTGTCATATTGTGTTTTTTTGCCTTTGCGACGCGATCAAAGCGCTGCAAACATTTACTCTTATATCATGCTTTTAATAGAAACCAGTAGGCTTTCTCTTTGTCAGTTGATCTTGATGGAGTGTATAGGAGTGCTGGAATGAGTCGGGCTTCTTGCAATCAGGCACAGGGAAAATGGTTAATTCCACTTGTGATGACACCGGCTCGGCAAGCACAACAGTTTTCAAGTGCTGACACTGACCAGTAATGACTGAACGAATGGATAGAGAATAGAGAAGGTGTGTGTGTGGGGTGGGTGGATGGACAGAGAGGGGCTAAGAAAGGATAGAGGAGTCAGTAGAAGAGACACTAGTAAAGTATGAGCGAGAGAGAAAGGGGAGTAAGAGAGACACAGCTGCTTCTGCACAATCGCTTTGCAGCATCTACAGTCCCAGGCCAAAATACCATTAATACAAGTGTCAGAGGAGTGAGTGGAATCAGGCACAGCGCGATGGCTTTGAGTGGCTTGAGAAGAAAACGCTCAGGATCCTTTGGGGACGGGCCTGTCCGAGACGGCCGTCCATTCTTCGGGCCCCCTTTTGTGGCGCTGCCTCTCTGTCCATCCCCTTCCTTTTATTTTGTGTGAAGATTAAATTGCACATGATCTCTAATGTCTCCGGCCCTCGGCTTGTCGTAGGTCGACGACCTCCATGCGGCTCAGATAATAGATACATCCTCTGTTTGTCTTGTGGTGAAACGCTCGTCCGCCACAGTCCAGTAACCCGCCATTGTCACACAGTCTGAAGCAATTAAGTAAAATGGTGGATAAAGCCTCGCTGCGTCCTTTCAATATTTATTACATCCTCCTTGTGAAAAGAGCTATTTAGTCGCTGTATCTAAAATGATCACTAATGCAATTACAAGTGCATTTAGAATACACATTAAGGGTAATCTTCACCCCTTAGAGGGGACCCCAGTGCTCCAACGAGTGGAGATAACAGATGAAAGTTACAAAGGATGCTACATGTGTGTGAGTAACAAAGAATAAAGCCACTATATCGAGCAAGCAAAAATGCATTTTGAGGCAGTTTCACTTCAGCGTTTCTTCTTATCTTTAAAGTGTTCATCATATTTATCTATTCTGTCGTCATAAAGCTAAAAGCTTTTGCTCAAACCTTGTCCGTCAGACAACATGAGCAACACGTTTTCATCAGACTTTGTGCAGCTTTTCGAGCTCTCTTTTTCTTTCAGACAGGCCGGCTGTAACTCTCCCGCTCTGTTGCTCTGGTTCAAACTAATCTGAAACACAAAACATAGTCTTGATATATGTTTGCGGGTCGACTGTCAGGAAGTTTGGCTTGCGTGATGGGATGAGTAAAGAGTTTGAAATGTTCAAACTTCAGCCTCATGAAAGTGGAGCTGAAAATAGGAGCGGTGATTCAAACGGGGAAGTGCTCTTGTCAACATCAAGCCTCTGGTTACGACACATGCAGTTAACTAGGTGGCCGCAAAAGATTATTAAATTATTATTAATTAAAACCCGTACAGTAGATGTGTGCTGTGTTTGTGGAAAAATTAACAACATTTTATGGGATAAACGTTCCCA
>JBAJHX010000036.1:19661297-19725838 GCA_037176925.1 Amniataba percoides
TTAATTAAAACCCGTACAGTAGATGTGTGCTGTGTTTGTGGAAAAATTAACAACATTTTATGGGATAAACGTTCCCATAAAACTGGACGACGCATACGGTAGGCGAAACATCAAGGGTGTGTAGCCTCATTCCCAGTGGAGAGGACGCAGCTACTGTACGTCTAACGTGAGCAGAGTCGTCCTCGCAGAAAAAAAAAGATGAGCCCGACGGTGTGGTTGGACCCGGGATGGTAAAATCACAGGGACAGGAGGAAGTTGGGTTTGGGAATGACAGCTTGTGGGCATGTTAGCAGCAAATGTTGTCATCAGCCTCTCAGCAGTTCAAACTATCTGTCTCCATACGTGCATGTTTGAGAAGCAGCGTTACTGTAATAATCTCCAGAATAATCCCACTTAAACAATAAAGGGGTCAGTTTGTCTGCTTTCTCACTGGGAACTGACTTACTTTGCTTTGACCGCTCACCGCTTAGAGACCAGTCTGGTTCCTGTTAGCTTGCTGTGGCACGGCTAGCTTCTCCCTTGCTGTGTCATATTTAAATATTGTGCGTTCTTAACTTGGCTCACTAACGTTAGTCGCCTTACATTTAAACCGAGAGGGGCTTCAGTGTCAGAACAGGACTTACGTAAGCTGCCACAGTCACCAACGCTAACGTGTAGCTAGCTCGTGATGGTCATAAAGGAATCATTCCTATATACACACTGTTTAAATTATAAATATATATATATATTATTAATATTAATCTTTAGTTATCAGTCAATTTACCATGTTTTTTTTTGGGTGGTTCATACCTCACAATATTTGGAAATAAGTAGTAAAATCACAGTAGCTCTTTTTACTTTACACCCGATACTTTACCTTGCTGTAATCTGTCTACTTCCAGCTGGCTAAAAAAAAAAAAAGTAGTCTCCTTGAAACTCATCATGAACTGCCAAAAGCGAGCCTTCCACACGCAACTTTTTGTAGTTTAAAACAATGAAAAACAGTCAAGACAGAAAGACAGTAACGGAGACAGGAAATAAACATCGCCGACTTGACAAGTGGATCTATGATGCCAAGTCATATAAACAGATAAGCTTTAGATTCATGTAAAACATACACAATTTAGATGATAATCTGCATAAGAAATAAAGAGGATAGGCGTTACCTCCAAAATGAAGCCTGGCTGTGTTAAAATGTCCTATTTTCTATTTCTGCACATACAAAATATCTGATGTGTGTGTGTGGATAATTTGGAGTTTAAAACCTCTTTGTATGTGGATGTACTCAGTAGTAAAGAAGAGTAAGCGAGTAATCAAACTAATAATTTTGCTGCCGAATGACTAGTGAGGTATTACTACTTTCACTACCACTACTTTTACCACTACCAAGTAATGACAAAATGATACAGTTTTTCAGGTGATACTGTTGATAAGGATATTTTAAATGTTCCGTATACTTGGGAAGAGCACGGTGATATGTCCGACAGCTACAGTAAAAATATCACAGGTCGGATAGTGCAAGGTTACACTGCGGGGCATATTCCATCATCCAGCACTGAAACATTGACTCCTGTTTGTCTGCAGGCCGCACTGAGTCTCTGAAACCTGCTTCTAGTCTGCTGACAGCTTGGAGCCAGTCCCTCTGTCCCCTCTCTCTCTCTCTCTCTCTCTGCTTTCTCTCTCTGTCTCTCTCTGTTCCCCTCTCTCTTAATTGACTTCCCAGTTTGATAACACATGCCTGTCTGATTGGAGCCGGGCTGTCTCGGTGATGCTCAGAGGAATGTGCCTCTTCAATAGCAGATCAATTAGTCTATTAAGATAACCAGGGACATAGGTCCTCCTCCTTGGCTCCTATTTGAGAAGGGTCCAGCACTGTAGTCACTGTTCTTCAAATAATATCCAGTTTGTTACGCTCGACCTGTGTCTGCATATAAAAATATCATAATCATCAGCCTTGACTATATTTTATGTGTAGCCGTTGGTTATAGAGATAAGTATTATCCAGGCTTAGGGATTTCATTTTACCTTTTTAATTGTCATACATGTCCCCCAGTCGTGAATAAATACTTTGTGCCACAGACAGATGGCAGCTCTCTTATTATTTTGTATGCGAGTGTTTCATCTTGAGCCGCGCCAGGTGGCTCGAATATTCATTTCATTTTGATAATTCCACAGATTACTCCTCGCAATCTTAAAGCTTCACCCGGTGAGATTTACATGTAAAAGTACCTCTGTCTTATCAGCCTAAATCGCAAAGTGGGGTTAGGAGCAGAGAAGAGTCCCTGAAGATTCACTCCGTTTGCCTAAATTCATGCATGATGTCGCCGCTGCCGTCTGATGCCTCTTGACTACAAAGTTGCCTTTTGCAGCTGATGATTATAAAATCTTTTATAGCATTTAGCGTCGTAGTTAAACCAGCAAACTGTTGATACAAAGGGCAAGGTTGCCGGGTGAAGGGCATCTGATAGGGGAAAAGTGAGTTTTCCTCTTCCCGGCGTTACGAGCAGAGGTCCACGCAATAACCAGGCCAACTGACACCAGATCATTACATCAGCCCCGCAGATCTGGTTTCCCACCTCTGCCCATCGAGGTATATCCAGCAATTGTGTCCTTTCGTAAGCAACTTTTATCGAGGCTTGCGGAAAAGCCTCCGAGCCCAGAGGTCAGGGGCCAATGTGCTGATGGATTATGGGGTTTCACCGCGCCTGGTGCTGCTGACAGGCTTTATTGGTTGGGAGGATGAGCTTGTAACCCTTTATATAATTATTGTATTAAGGCCAGTGTGCCCCTGCCTCGCTGGCACTTGTCCCCGGATCAATGTGGAGATAATTTCAGAAATGAATAGTTAGTATCGATCAGCCCCCTTAGTGATGGCTTATCAGCCTCTCGGACAGGTCGCTGTAGATTATTGCACCATTGTCATTTATGGCCTCTGTCATAGAATTTGTATTTCTTTTTTTTTTTTTTTTTGAAGCGGGCCTGGTTCAAACAAAGACAATTCGATTTGCAATGGATTTCGCTCTGTGTTTTTTTCCACCTCCTCTCCACTCTCTGGTACACAATAAGCAATAAATCACAATCGTTTGTGTTTTTATCTCCTTCTTTCCCCTGTTGTTCGTCTGACACCGCGGCGTTGGGCTGGTCTCTGAGGACCAGGGGAGGAAGGAGGAAGAGGAGGGCGAGCGTCAGCACTTGAACTCTGGCTGAGGGATTGAGTGGGCTTTGGTTCAGACACACCAATGACCTTCAGGCCCAGCTGTTTGTAGAGGAGGGAAGTCAGTGTTTCTGTTATTTAGTTCTCTTTGTGTGGCCTTAATATACAGCTGAGATTGGGGACATGTAGACTTGAACATCACTTTGTGGGCTCTCTCAATTCACAGTGCAATTTTTATTTTGAAAATCCAAGTACAAGACACATACTGGACCAAAGGACATGGCTGGAGTGGTATCGGGAGCATGCAAATGAGCGTACCATTTAAAGTCGCAGCTCTGCCATAGGTGTGTTTGTGTGTTTATTCCTCCAGCAGCCTCTTTGTTTGAGCAAGGCGAGCCCCCCGGTGTCATGTTTGTACTTTCCCCTCTTGCCTTCTAAACTGTGAATGACAAGATGTATCCATCAGAGGGCCGGTGCTCAATTTCAATAGCAGCTCAGGGGGAATCATTCAGAGAAATGTAATTTACTCACTATTGGTCAGTTTGACCCATGACCTCATTCACTTGACACGGTTGCCATAGAAACCATTGAAAAAGAGCAGGAGGAGAGTCAGATAGCATCATTTCAGCTGCTCATCCAATACTAACAGCTGAACGACGAGAAGGAAAAAGAAAAGCCTGGTGACAGAAAAAGGTGAAGAAAATGTGTAAGCAGCAGCAAGAGAACAAATAAAGCAGAGCAAACTGGATTTACACATCATCCAAGATGCGGGGGTTCGTTAGACTAAGTGGTCCTGATCATTACATAATTATATCAACACTGCTATTTGTCATAACTGTCGGACGCAGTCATTTTTCCACGCTGCTGACAGATTAATTACACCCAATTATTTCAGAAGTGTTCTCATACTAATTAGTCATACAGTTACACAGCGCTAATAGCTCAGGGATCAAAGAAAACAAATGACTATCATACATCATTTCAATTAACCAGCATGATGGATTAATTAACACTGTCATTTTAATGCCCTGGGTGGTCGGATATGATGAGGGATGATCAGAGAAGGATTTCCTCGTCAGTAATGGGGGTGAACACGAGTGCATCCGTGTGTTTTGTGTGTATGGAACACATAAAAATGGCATCGTTGGTTGAAATGTTTGAAATAATGCAGGTGTATAAAGCTCCTGTCCTTTATCCTCATGGAATAATTCATACTTACTTTTCATTTCTGGAATTATTTTAATTTTCAGTTTTTCATTTGGCAAAAGAGAGTGAGATTAAAAAAAAGAGAAGCCATTTCTTTTGAGACAGATAAAAAAGTTCTCTGTGTCATGAGAAGATATGATGCAATTGTTCATGTTGGCATGCCGGCAAGACAGACAACATTATACAAAATGCATAAAAAATTATTTAACACTCGACCTTCTTTGAAATGACTGAAATGCAACTTTAACTCCCAAATCAATTTTTACTAGAATGTTTGTTTACAACTAATCCAGATGGAGTTTTTATATCAACACATTGACAAGATATCATTAATTAATGTATATAACTAAATTGCAAAAATGTTCTGAATCTGTCTGCAAATTTCAACACTACATGACAGTCTAGAAGTTATCGTGTGTACACAGGGGCAGGATGTCGTGACATTAAAACTAATTTGGAAGCCAATCATGGTCCCGTATGCAGATTTACATTTAAACTTTAGGTCTCCAGCAGGCCTTGTTATGCTTTTTACTATACTACTACTATATTATTATACAAAAACATAAAAGACCCATGTATTTTTGTGTGTTTTAAAATGTGTTTGAGGCGGATATTTTATTTTGTTTCTAAACAGCATGACATAGGGGAAACATAGGCATTCATTGTTAATCATTGTTGATTAGCTCATATAAATCTCCAAACCTAAAAGTTGCTAAAATTCTGTGTAACTGTGTTTTACTTCAGTAATACATCAGTATTATATCTCAAATATCTGCCTCCATGTGGGACTGATCATTAACATCTTTTTAACCAAAACAGCAGAGGCAGAATTAGTTTGTCCATGACAGTTTAGGTCAGCGCTGACCAGGTCTTGGAGCGAGACCCTCCATCAGTCTCTGCAGCTGAACATTCATCATCAGAAGACAGGACACAGGCCTTTTACTCTGCCTGTCAATGAGCCTGCCAGCTGGATTTTTCTGAGCTCAGGTCTTTTTCCTGAAACCCACTCAAAAAAAAACCCCAAAACAAAACAAAAAAGCCAGATGCTGCACATTTTTGATAGACGTGTCTATATTCCCTCCAAACTTAACAGCCCATACCGAGGATTGAATTTAGGATCCATAGCTTTAAATCTCTCCCGCTGCATTGCAACCGCAGGGAAGCCACATCTCTTCTTCAGCTTCCTCTCATGCTTTGTTGACCCCCAGCGATTTGACGATATATGTAAATTGTTGACCTTACTAATGAAACTTTGACATTGATTTCTAAATAGGCCATCATCGTGTTTTACTGTAGAGCCTGATGTGGCGGCTCTCATCCAGCGTTTGAGGCTGCAGGCAACAGTTTCCCACTGCCTAATCCAACTCAATATGGCAGACACACTCACTCTTCATTTAAACAAACAAAAGCAGCACATAATGATCAGCCCTGCCATTATGGCCGATTGATTTGATCTGGTCCAGGGCGCTGTGGATTTATTTTCTTTTATGCCCATATAGATGTGTGTCACAGCCTCAATATGCATCACAAGCACGCGTGTGTGTGTGTGTCTGTGTGTGTGTCAGTCCCTATCCAAACAAATGGAGGCGGTTTGGGCCAGAGAGCCTGGAGCACTGCTCGTCCTTTAATTGCCATTTACATACTGGCGGAATCATTAATTTCTAATTCCCCTATTATTTGTCACCCCCCCACCCCTTCCCCATTGTCTGATGCTTGTGTCAATGTCAGGGCCCGTCAGTGTCATCAGACCATATAGGCAGCTCTCCATCTCCCTCTTATAACTCATGTTTGCCTGGTTGTCCTTTTTTTAAGAAGGCTCACATGAAGTCGGTATTTCTTTTGTTGTTGTTATTTCAGCTTGTCATAAACAAATAAGTTGTAAATAAATAAGCAGGGTAAGGCCTGACCACTGTCCTGCACATGAGTCCACCCTGCATCATCGACCATAACAGAATGAACAGATCAAGACAAAATTAGTGATCCTCATAGAATGCATAATAAATTATTCCTTTAAAGATATCATGCTTATAATCATATAACCTCAACTTAATCAATATGAAATTATAAAGTATTATGCAAAGAAATGTTCAATGAATTATATGTAACAAATGTCATTGAATCAAAAATGTACTCTCTTTCTTCATATATTGTTATATGTGTATAGTGTGTGAATGAGATAATCGACATCAATGCGTTTTTGTATTTAATAGAGCTTTAAAGTTTGTAGTTAACATACTTTTAAGTATAAATGGCTCTTGGTGGTGCATTATATTTTATGATTTATTATAGACTGATTATATGTTTTGTTCTTGAAATCTTATATAAGCAAAGTAACAAGAAACTATAGCTGCCAGATAAATTTAGTGGACTAAAGAGTGTAATCTCTTCTTATGCAGTAAAGCAGCATTCATTGCAATCATAGCACTGAACTCTGGAGCACAAATATGCCAACTTCTGCCTGAACTTAAATTTCATGTTCAGCATTTATAATTGCACTGTGGCAATCACGAGGCACTTTGGAAATGCATAATCATCAAAATGCTTTTTGTTTATGATTAAGTTGGGGCCACTGAAATGAATTCCACCACTTAACTTCCAGTCAAAGGGGATTATTGAGCTTTATGATGCAGCCAGTGAAATATCAATAGTACTGGATGGGGCTGTTGGGGTTTTTGCACACTGCTCTTTTGTTTGGTTGTAAATGAGCTGCATCAAATTCAATGACCACAGAAGCCATTAACAATGGACACATTGGATGAGATCCATGATGCAAACATACACACTTTGAGCACCAAGGCAGAGGATGCAATGCTGGATGAGGCATTGAAATGAAAAAAAAAGTGTAAGTAATTCATCTATCATCTGCGATTATAAAATGCTATTCAACAAAGTGGTGAATTTTGCACACACAAAAGGCATTTTACCCAAAGCATCACGCTGGAGCTGAATCTCTGCAGGGATTGTGACCTTCTTGTATAGATTTTACTAAGCCAGGTAAGTGCTTTGCATGTAGACATTCTCTATTGGACCTGTCGCTGGCATCAGAAGCCCAGTAGTTGCAATTACTCGCTGATCATCGCCACAAGCCAGATAATAATTAGAGGTTGACAAAATTCAGGGCCAGGTTGGAGAGCTATTGATTTCCCCATGTTCCCTCTTTGGAAGGATCAAGAAAATAAGACATGAAATTTACTGTCTTCATAAAAGTTTTAGTAAATCAGGCCGTTTGAAAGAGCTATCGACAGTTTTTTCATTACCATACATAGTGTTCTCTAAAGCGTTTTTGATTATTAGCAATAAGAGGGCAGCTTTCTCCTTTGTGTCTTTCATGCACCAATAAATAATGGCTCCTTTGGAATATTTGGAGGTAATTTTAATCACCTAGTCGCACATATAACCTCAGCGAGGTCATAACAGGATTACTTTCCAATTTAAGCGTTGACAAAGACTGCCTTAAGCTTTCAGCTGAGAAATGCACATATGAAGGTGTGCGGAGAGGTGCGGACAGAAAAACAATGCAAAGACACAGTGCTGAGGGCAAGAAAAACACACGATTATGCTCTGTAACCTTTTCCTCTAACAAAATTTCACCTGCTCTCCGCTCCAAGTGTCAAGAGATGGCTGCAAAAAGTTCGCCCAGAGAAATTATCGGTAGCTAAAGGAAGGCGTGGAACGAGAGAATTAGACCTGACAGAGACATGAGGAGCGGGCTGACACGAAATGCTGGCGTTCTGTATGCACGCAGACAAAGTCAAAAGCGGTTGCATTTGAGTGGCTGCACGCGCGAGAGATGTGCAGGCTGAAGCCCAGGGGGTCATTTCCCTTCCTCGATGGACAGACTATTAACTTTTTGATTGGCAGCGGGGCTGACGCCGCCTGTTCATCATTGAGCCCTGTCGATTCCTCAGCATCTGGAAACGGCACATAAATTCAAAGGCCCGAGTATGAACAGTGCATCTCAGCATCCTCCGAAAGGGCTGCATCACATGGCCATAAAGAAAAACAGCAGCATTTCACTGACGCTGATTTCCTCGCTGGCAAAAAGTCACAGAAATAAATGACTTGGAACACTCTGCGGTGGAGAAGACGCTGAGTGCTGACAGCCTCTCTCAAAGTAGTTTTGGTGTATTTCTTTTGCTTTATTTCTCGCCCTATCTGCCGTTGACAGGGGGGAAACAAAATCTCACCCGGCCGGATGCAATGATTTCAGCAATTTCTTTAGAAAAATGGCGACGTCTGCCCTACAGTGGAATATTTAAGTGATAGAACTTTCCAAACTTCTGTCCTCACTTTAATTACTTGTTAGTCTTTTTATAGGGGAAGAAAATATGGCTGTCAGGGTTTATGGGGGGGCAGAAAAAAGGGCTGACCTGTTTTATCTGCCCTTGCACACGCATCAGTGTAATGATGACAAAACGGGATGTTAACTAATGATTAGTAGAAATGGTTGCAGTTAATTAGTTGGTCCTTCGTTTATCGTTCCATTTGCACATTTTGGGGAGCAATCGTTATTAATTAGGGCCATCATGCCGAAAGGGGTGAGGTGGAACCCTACAGCCAAGTTAATCAGGCTGCAATGAAAGCTCCATTATCCTGCTCCGTCCCGTTGGCCTGTGATCTATTAGCATTATCTAAAAGCTGCAACGGGATCAACGACAAGGCTGAACTGCAAGAGAAAAAAAAATCAAAGGGACATAAACAGGGTGGCTTTGATCGGCCCAGTTCTTGGGTCACTGGTTATATGGGGGAATCTCGCATGATATTGTGTGGCCTTTTGTGTCGTTGCATAAATCCAAGCTGTTTGTATTGAGTGTGCTGGAAGTGGTGTTTAGTGCGTGTGACTGTGGGTTTGTCTGCATGGGGGGTGGGGGTGGAGGGGTGGAGCTGTCTTGATACAGCTCGGTCTGAATGGCTGAGGTAACCGTTTGTAGGTGAAGTTGAGGGTAAAACAGCCACTTGGGTTAAGGAAGCTCTTGATAGTGTGTAATCTGCTGTCCACAGAGTGACGCCAGAATATGCAAAGATATACTTGTCAATAAATTAAATGTTGTACTTAAACATCAATATCTGATATTTTCCTTATTTTCACCTTCTAAAAAGACTTAAAGCAACAATAAATTGACCCTACTAATAAACAATATTCAATCTCGCTCACTCCCCTGGCACATACATGCCCACTGTCCAGAAAGTATAAAAACACATCAATGCACTGGACGACATTTGACTTCATTATGATGAATATGGACACTCCAATTAGTTTTGTGTCAACCCTGCATCCAGCATTTTGCTGCCAAGAGTGCACAGCAGTACACCGACAGTGTGTTCATCAATGCATAAAAATAATCCGCAATAAATACGAATGTTCCACTTGTGCTGGTAACTTTTACTAAAAACTACAATGTTGGAGATTGGTTTGGTGATTGAAAATAAAACTTTATTTTTTAGACTTATGGCTGAGAGCGACAGACAGGGAGGGAAGTCAGAAAATAGTAGGCAGACTAAAGTATTATTGGCTTTGGTCATCCCATGGATTTGTTGACAGCAAGAAAACTATGGAATAATGTCAGCCTTATCCTTTAAAGTATTTATTCTTGACAGAATTGGTAAAAAATGTAATTATTTCCAATGAGAGTGCGTTAACAAGAAAAATCAAAGGTTTTTCTTTAATCAAGTTCGAGAGAGGATTGCTCTTTGTCGTATTGCTGTTTCTTAGTTTAAAATAAAACTGAAACAAGAGAAACTAAATTAGAAGCATATTGGAAAAAAACACATCCTATTGGCATTTAGAGATGCAGAGAGTCCTTGATGCCATTCGCACACAGCAAAACAAGCATATCATCCTGTCTTTATCATATTTCCCACCAGGTGTACATGTATAATCTCTGCACCGCTGCAATAAATGAAATTACATGAACTAATCACATTCTCCTTTCAAAGTAATTACCTTAAAAGACATTAACTCTCTGCATTATTGAGTTGCTAAACCTGCAGATTTGCAGGGATATGAGTAAATGTAAATGTACTCAAATTCCTGCAGCACTGTGAGCTGATTATGCTGGAGACTTAGTACCATGAAATACTGGGCACATTCATCACAAATAACCAGGGACTGGGCACCAAAGTGTAAAGGAGGAAATCAATGCATTTTCCCAGCTTATTTCATGCAAATGAGCTCTGAAGGAAACTGATATGGTTAAGGCAAGGTTACGGAGAGAAAGAGAGAAAGGCCAATGTCCCCGAGAAATCAATAGAATAAACTTGAGAAATGATTTAGATAGAGCAGATATGAACATTGAAATAAACAAATAACCTTAAAGGAAATCAATCATATAATTTAAAGAGTAAACGGCTTGAACCGGGGTGATCTCCCTCATGGTTTAGACAAATGGAGGATTTTTAATTTCATCATTGATATTATGCCAGACTTGGAGATTTTGCAGATGGTTGCAACCAGGAGGAGGGGAGAAAAATCAATTGAGTCTAGTACTGTGGTCTTAAGAGATGTTAGATATTTACAGCATGGAGGTATGGAGCCTTGTATAAATTTACATTTTAAGAGATAAAAGACCTCTGTATTTTATCTTGTTATTGATAATAGAAACTGTCGACTTTTATCCTGTCCCATCTCAGGGAAGCCGAGCTGTCTGCCGAATGTGTTTGTGTATGTGGCCGAGACAGGGGACGGGAGTGTGTTTGTGTGCATGAGACGGAGAGAATACGAGAGACAGAGCAGTGGTCTGAGGCAATTTCAAGCCTTTATTTTCTTGATACACAAAAGGCAGGCTTTGTGTGAGGTTGTTTTTTTTTTTTCCCTTCTCGCTTCCACGTCAAGGCAATCGAGGTGGCATAATTGCATCAGAGGTCCAGAAATATAGGGTTGCAATTTAGAGGGAGGATGAGAAGAAGAGGAAGAAGAGGGGAATGAGAAGAGAAAGAGTGTGTGTGTGCATGTGTGTGTGTGTGTGTGGGGAGGGCAGGAAAGGCATCTCAGACAGGTTCATTTACGGCTGGAACAGGGACAGAGAGGTTAAGACATTGTGACAAGAGACAAAGTAAATGTATATGTAAATGCAAGAGGTTGTTATCACTCCTAAAACACTATGCAGCTTTTTCACGCTTTGGAGACCTAAATTATATTTAGGCCACATAAAATCCAATAGTCCAACTGTGACCCGCTGCTATGTAAATGGTTCAGGTAATTCTTTAAAACACTGCACTGGTGGCCAAACGGTGGGAGCAAATAACAACAAAGTGTTTACATCATTTGAATGATTTAGGACTACTTGCAGCGATCACTTTAATAGACTCCAGTGTGCTGGCACAGACTTCCAGGTTGCAGCTCTCCCTGCTCTTTCTCGCCGCGATACTGCACAGACCTAACAAGAGGCACCTGGAGAAAGACAAAAGTGAACGTGCCACCGGAGTTCTTCCTCTCAGACGTCCTGCCTTGTGTAATCTGGACGTGCAGTTGGAGAATTTGATGATGTGATTTGCTAATGCTCAGCGATAAGCTGTGAGGCAGATTACAAGGGACACGTAACCCCCTTTTTGTCAAGATAAATGTATAATGTAGCAGGCTGTAAGTTTGAAGTATTAACTTACAATTTTACTGTAGACATTGTCTGGCAAATTGTTTTTTGAAAAAAAAAAAGGATAATCAGTCAAACGTACAAACTTAATGCTATTATCAATATTCTTAATAACAGTGGATCAAATGAGCATGTGTGATGTGAAAGAGGTCACTCAGAGGTCAGATGGTTATCGCCTGACTTTGCTATTCCACTCAGCTCTGTGGAGCGCTGAAGCATCTTTCAGCTCATTGTTTTAGTTTTCTGGTTGTTTCTTTCTTAATGTGTCCGATCACTGCCCTCCTTTGTGTTACTCCCTGTAGTTTTACTTATCACACATCTGAAGCGTCTCCTACTGTTGCATTCAAGTCACTTTTGCATCCAACAGCATACATTGGAGCTTTCAGCTGAATGTATGAAATATAACCATGTTATCTATCGAACTGTAAAATGAGACAACCTTCTCTGTTACGTGTTGGTTTATTTAAAAGGACCATACATTTATTACACATATAAATATTCAATAGATGGCTTTTTCTCTTTGATCATACCCAGATGAGTCAGAAGCAGAGAGACATCAGCAGCAGCACCTCAGAGGCAGACTCATTTGGTTTGCCACCAGCACGCCTTTTCCCTTTTTTTTCCAGCCCGATTGCCTGCTGTTAAAAGAGGTGTATCCAGCCACCCCTTGTCCACTTTAATTTTTAATTACCATCTTCCGCTCACCTTTGTTATAGTCATGACACGCTCGCGTTAAGCCGTGTACAGCAGGCAGGCAGGCAGGCAGGCTGGAGAGAGGGAGGGGGGATGGGGGTGGTGGGGGAGGAGGGCTACGCTTGTTTTACCGAACAGAGTGGCTGGATTCACTTCTCTAATTATGCAGGCAGACATGCTCTGGGGTGAACTCTGGTACCAACATGCTGCCTCTGACATGGGATCAGGGCCCCGGGGCCGCCGCCGAGGCCCGCTGGAGGATAAGGGGGGTTAGGAAGTTAGGGTGGAGGGGGGGCATTCAGAGAGACAGCTGAGGATGAAGAGGTAAATCTGCACGAGAATGAAAAAGGAGGGACAACTGAAATAGCAGGAATTAGCACCTGTTATTTCTCCTCATTCGCTCCAAAGACAGAGAGCAGAAGCTCACAGAAAAACTGAGACTGAGAAAAGGGGCTTTGCTTTTAGGCTGTTCGGCTACCTGACTATGTAACAGATAAGAAAGATTATTGTGATGTCTTCATTTTATGCCTTATGAAGTACATCATACCACCACCACCCCAGAAAATGCTCTTTAGAAATGCACATAGAAAATACAATATTCCTCAAAACAAAATGTGTTCTTTTATTTTTCTTGTCAGTTCTCAATAGTTTGTTTAAGAATATGCCCTTTATTTTGATTATTTACGTTCATTACTTATGGATTGAATTAGATATTTTTATCCAGGTGCCCATCTTCCTGATAACTATTAATGTTTATTTGGAAAGCAATCAAAAATCTAAAAATGTAATTTCAGTATTTGATTTGAAGGGAGCTGCTTAGTTGACTGTCTCCTCACAACAATGCAATAAATGTGACAACAGCTTTCAGGGTCCAGAGATGTGGAGCCAGAGAGCAGTTAAAACAGTCTGGCTTTTAAAAAGATGCCTCCTCAGAAATGATACATTTCTGTGATATAACAGAAATCATATTGTAGAAAAGTCAGATTCAGGTCTTGGCTCAATTTTGACAAAATGCACATACCTTGCTGCTGCAGCTTCTGAATATTTTTGTATTAAATTAATTCCACTTCACTCACGTTATCTTACATAAAAACACTAACTCAGGGTGATAGAGTTGTTCTTACCTGTTAAATGCAAAAAAACAGTTAGCCAGCTAAAGCCTAACTGCTCTAGTATTTGGATTTATTATTGAAACATTCTTCACATGAAAGTATCTGTTGAGAAAATCAGAACATCTGCGAAAGACCTCCAGTATGGATATCCAGGAGGTGGTCTCCACTCTGTCCAGTCTCCTGAATATGGAGGCACGTAATGAAGCATGTGAATTAACACATCTTGCTAAGCATGTATAATTGATATGAATTGATCCTTTTTTTTTCTTTGCACTCCACAAACCGTCTCCTGCGCTTGCACACGTGCAGTGACGTTAGGTGGAGGGAGAGTCAGGAGTGAGATGCCATTAGTGCCAGCCAGTTTAATGGAGACAGTAATTGATGGGTCAGCATGTTTTAGAGCGGCCGCTAAAGCTTCGTTAATTGTCATAAGAAGTTCAAATTGATTGGGGCCTCTGCATTAGTACATACAGTGGGATTGATTAATGTTTTGTTCTGAAATGAATGCACGAAATGGATGGGTTGGCGTGGCACTTTATTTATCGAATTCATTAATGCAAGCCCCGGGACAAGAGTGATGCCAGAGGCCAGGGGCGTGCGAGGGAGAGGGAGAGAGAGAGAGAGAGAGAGAGAGAGAGAGAGAGAGAGAAAGTCGGGTTATGAAACAGCAATCTGTGTCAGCGCAGTGCCAAGAGCAGAGGTAACACAGTTACAGTGGTATGGACCTGTGGTACACCCACATACTGTGAAGTGCAGAAACACAGAGGATGGAGAGGCAGAGAGTGACAGACTGAACAGATCTCACTTGGTTGAACCTTTTTGTGGATTCACCCATATGGTGGCACCAGAGAGTATGAACTGGCCCTGTAATCCCACAAATTCATCTGCTGTCAAAAGAACAAACAATCAAAAACATATCTGACATAGTTTTTTTTGGTGATGAATGGACTGGATTACTAAACAGACCAAACAGCGCAGGCCAAAGATGTTCTGGTCATTTAGTTTCCCACACTTTCCATGAACCATTTGATATATATTTTCATTTTTGTCAAAACAATGCAGCTTTACGTTGTATACTGAAGTTGTAGAAAGCCTATATATAAATTATACAACTGTGTTAAACATGTCTGAGTCTCCAGTAATGGTTTAATAGTATTTGTGCAATTTCAGTGTCGATCTGAAAAGGCGGGAAGCTTACTGCCTCTTTTCATCTCCAGAACTGACAAAATATTCAGATTCAGGTGCAGTGTTGCAGGCACATCATCTCATATTCCCTTGATGCGTACTGTATCGTAATATGCTAAAATCATTATAATTGTCCTTTCAGGAGAGTTTATAGTTTACTTCTGAGTGACAAACAACAGGAGACGTCTGTTCCTGCAGACACACACACATTGTTGATTTAGGGTCAGTATAACAGTTCAATCAATCACCTGGGAAAAAATCAAAGAAAAAAAAGACCTCCAGCTTTAATTTATGTATTTTTTTTCTTTAAAAACATATCTGCATGTTTCAGTCTTAATATGACTCATTACATTTTGGTCATGAGCGCTGTGTATCAGATTGGAAGTGGAAGTCGGCGTCTGGGGTTAAACTGTGTGCTAAAGAAGGGCCACGTTTAGCACAGCAGCCGAGAGAAGTTACAAGCAACAAACTTCTTTGTAATCATGTTAAGGAGAGGAAGAAAACAAGAAATTTACCCTTCAAACGGAAAAGTGGAGCCTCTTAACCAGGCCACAATTGTATTTACAGACCTTGCATTGTACTGCTGGACCAAAGTGAACCGAAAAAAGACAAACAGAGAGAGAGGGAGAGAGAGAGAGAGAGAGGGAAAGAAGGAGAATAAATGAGGACACACAATTGCACACACAAATACTCAAAAACAATAGTGCACAAAACAGCTTACACCATTAACAAGATTACATCCTAAACCATAAAGGGATGTTGTAACAGCATAAACATAAGCTTGTCGACATGGCCGTGGCAGGATAATAGCTGGAGGGAAAGCAGCGGTTTAACCTTTACAAAACTGAGTCTATGAGCCGGCTGCTTTGAAATCGCTGCTTGTGTTGTTGGCACTGCAAATTGTTTAACCTCCTTTTTGTAAAGCAAATACAATTTTAAACAAGTAGATTTTTATATACTGGTGTGCCGTTTACAGAGATCACCTTGCGCTCAATTCAATCGAGGTGCCCAAGCTCTGTGCGTGGCTTTTATGCTTATGTTTCATTGGAAAATATGTCAGTATTTTTTAATGCACCCGGGCAGCCGGCCAATCCCGGCGCTCATAAAGCGTCCCGGCCCTCTGTGCCACACAAATAACCATGTAAAGCACTGTACGATTACAGCGGGGATAAAAGAGAGATGGAGGGGGCAGACAGTAGCTCAGTGACAAAGTGTAACACAATTAAAACAATAAAGTCTCACAAATGAACATGTCACCGTGGAACCCTATCAATTAGGCATCAAAGTGGAGGCCCCCCTCTGAGGCGCTTCCACCTATTCTTCCTCTCGCGCAACACCGTAATAACTCCCCCTTCGCCCGTCGACTGGGAACCTATTTGTATGCGTCTGTGTTTCCTCCTCGCACAGAGGCATGGTCGGACGCTCTATTAATCTTTCTATATGAACAGTTACTGGCGCTGATGAAATTGGGCCCAATGAGGCGAGCCTCCAGTGGCCGGGATAGGCCCCATTCATCTTGATTTGATTCGCGCGCTGACACTGGAGCACTCTGATGACAGAGGTTAAGTCAGTGAGTGGCCGTTGCCTTCTTGTTTGCTCTTTCAACTCCCCACCTTTAACCATCCGCCGCCCACAGAAAATGAGGGGTGGGAGAGGCAGGAGGTGTCTCATGTCGACGTTATGGGGGCACAAACTGGAACATCCGATAACTCCCGCACGGCTGATTTCACCCCCTGTCACCAGCCGGCACATCTCAAACAAATATATACAGCAGCGGCACTTCTCCTTGATAGCGTGTGACTTCGGCAGATCAGAGATAGATGGGCGAATAGAATCAGCTGCCTGACAAGCGGCACCTACTTTCATCCAGCAATTTCACAGTGTCATCTTGGGATTATTTCATTACTTGCCATGATCCATGACTGAAACTCATTTTGGCCCTGAGTGCTCAGAGAAAACGTGAGACATGCAGTTGAGAAGAAGTGAGAGATGGTAGCACTGAGCAGAAAAAAAAACAAAAAACTTGAGTACTTACTATTGAGCCGTTTGAATAATTAAACCTCAACTCCCTAAAGTATTCATAGAAGAACTTTGGCCCGTCACTTGATACTGTGTGTGTGTAGACGGTGCTTTTCTTGGACAGAAATGATTTTTGTCCTGCGGTGCGGCTGTTTATTTGTGAACTGCAATACATGTTAAAGTAATTAGTGTGTGATACCAAACTGTCTGCCTCCGTGCTTCATCAGCCACCGAGACAGCTCAGCCAGCCAGGGCTATGATGTCAGCGAGGAACAGGTCCAAAGGCCTGTGGCGGCTTGTAGCGCTTCGCCCTCCAGCACCTCTCGGTGTTGCGAGCCGCCTCTCAGATTACAGAAGGATTCCAGGCAGAGGACGTAGGAAGTATCGCCACATTAGCTCCATTAGATTAATTAAGAATGTTTAATTTCTAAAATGGAGCATGAGACGGAGACATGACTCACAGCCTGCCATTTCCGTCCTATCTTTAAAGGAAAAAAAAAAAAAAGGAAACCTACTTAATGGTTCAGCATGCTCAGAGGCAACCTGATACGGCACTCATTTTCAGCGCGCGCAACGTATTGGCACTTTATGAAAACTAGCAGCTCGCATTGAGGAGCATGAACGATGCGGTGGCTCTTTGAAATCGGAGCCTCCGCTGAGAGGGTACACACACACAGACACATTCACACCCGTACATGAAAAAATAGACGATTACACATAATCTGCAGAATCATGAATTGACACACAATGTACCTATTCATCCTTCATTCAATCATAATCATCTGGAAATGTTGCAGAGGATGTATTCAGCTACACGTTAAGAGCCTCTGTTTATGCAGCTAAATTCATCCTCTACAAAACCCAGAGTGTTAATTGTTCCTTTTCTATCATACTGCTTTTCATGTTTTGAATGGAAGTGTAACACACCAATGAAGGATTACCACCGCGGGCTGCACTGTTACCTTGTCAAACGCCTGCACACATACATTTGAGACAATATGTGTATACATCCACCACTGGTATTGTTACCTCCCAGTCGGGGTGCACTGTAAACCGCTTAGGCATGGAGAGCTTTACTGCCTTTATAGCCTCACTCCCCTAAGTCAGCAATGGAGGCCGGGGGACCCTCATTGGCATGTACTTACACACACACGCACACAAATGTACACACATCAGTTCATGAAAGCTTTTTATTTTGCTGCTCTAAACATCCAGTGTCAATTAGGTCCTTCTCAGGAAAAACCTATGCTGAAAATGCATTTGTTTTTCCAGCAGCAACAACAACAACAGAGTTTTGTTTGGTGTCAAGGATAAGCAAAACACAAGAGCAATGATTGCTACAGCACGAAATATATCACCAAAACAAAGAGAGCTTATCCTGCTTCTGGTGATTTTTGCCTGTTTTCGTGGTTTATTAATTTTCTTACTTCTGAGAATACCTGGCCACAATGGCCCACACTCATACAGTTATCACCAAAAGAGTGCATAATATACTCTGGAAATGATCCTAGAAAACTCACCACGTAAGATCATAAAGCTCGCACACCACTTCAAACTGCATACCACAGACTGATAAATCAGAGGTAGCTGTGGTTTGAGAACCATATGGAGACAACCCCTCATTTGCATGACTCACCCAAGTGACGTGTGTTAAGTGGGGACTGGGGAGCGATGGGAAGTGGTTTAGATTATGACGACAATGAGCAGCAATACATATTTTCTGTTTGTACTAACAGTCAACTTGCTGTTAGCTGGTTAAAACGCTGTGCAGTGCCCCGTGGCTCAGCGTGGCCCGGTATCCTGGGAATCGCTTCCATATCGGACAATGAAACGGAAAAGTGAACTTTGAAACACATCTGTATATCTAAACCATGAAACACATCATTTGCAAATGCCTGAAAAATAAAGAGAGAAAGAAAACAGATGTGACCATCACAGGTTGCTCTGATGTGAGCACTGAGCCACCAGCGCAATATGTGAGGGTGAAATAACCTACTTCAACTTAACATGTGGAAAAAAATGTGTGAATTGCAAAAGGAATGATGTTTTTAAATAAGATAAGATAAGATCCTTTGTTGATCCCACAGTGGGGAAATTTCACTGTTACAGCAGCTCAAAAACATGTTGTTAAAAAAGACATTAAATAAAAAGTAAAAAACAGTATGTACAATAAATAGTAAGTAATAATAATAACAGAAAAGAAAGAAACACGAGAGGGAATACAAATCAGTAACTATAATGTTGTTGCAGCGTCACTTCCATGGCATGACCAGAACTAGGATCAGAGTTGTGCCAGGTCCAGATTAAGTTCAGTTTAAGTAGGACGTAATCCAGTTTTATCGGCATGGGTTTCAGGTCACATACCCCGTGATGAGGATGTTCACTTAGACTGAGTCTGACTCTCATCTCTTCTGCCTGGGTTGGGCTCCAGTTCAGTCTCAGGTCTGGTCCTAAGCTTAAGACTTGATAGAGCTCTAATTTGCACAAACACAAGAGGTTGCCTTTCAGGGAAATGTAAACAGGTTGTTGTTTAAAGCATTCAGACAAGCAACGCTGTTAGTGTTCTGTGCGAGGAAGGTCCTCTGAGGCTTGAATTTGAGGTTTCTAGAGAAGGCGCCGTGTTTTTCCAATTTGAAAACCCAGTGCGGGGTGGTGCATTCATCCAATCACATTAAGGGTTCATTTTAATGTATCAGAAAGGGAGAACACTTGTCAATGATCTCCTGGTTGGTTAAGGGCTGATCCAATTGCTCGCGAAGTAATTGAAGTTCTGAGGCCAGTGTCTTGGTCAAGTGCAATGATAAGAGTATTCCTCAAACCTAATACCTGATATCTAAAAGGAAAGTCTTTCTTAGTTGTAGCAGAAAGCTGAGCACCTTGTGGAAATAAACAAAGAATTGCGCGTTCATTGAGCAATGTTTCAATGAGCCTGCCCAGAATACAATGAACTGAGCAGAAACTGTGGACTGCCTACCTTCTGTCGCCTCGCTTAATGTTGCTGTTTAATTACTTCTAATAAAATCCTTGCTACCCTTTTCATGTAACACACAGGGGGATGTTTGCTGTGTCCAACTGTCACATGAACTGGTTTGTTGTGGAGGAGCATAACGCTCGCATAATTGGTCTCTATAACAACTACGCTGCATTTCAGAGTATGTGCTTATTTTACAACATTTATGAGTAGGGTTCGTTGGGCGTGCTAGCAGTGACACATTTTGTATGTAAGGCAATTATTTGTCTGTTCCTGTGTGTGTGTGTTGTGATGTCTCATCAGGGCCTGGACAGGCTTTGGTGAGAAAGTGTGTGTTGGGGGAAATCTGGCCCTCTGAGGTTTGGTTGTTCTGACTGCGCTCGGCCAGATGGGGATAATGGAATGTCATTCTGTCAGCTCCTTGGCTGATTAGGGAGTGTTTGTTATTTATTGATTGTCTTTCATGGCGAATTATCTATGCACAGGTCAGTGCCAGCATTTTATTCCTGGAGCTCTGATGGCCGGCCATTCCCATCCTCACACAAAATCAATGAGTACAAATAAAATGGAATTTTAAAAATGGGGGGAAATTAGCAAACATCTCAGCGCGGCCGCTGTCATGCATATGTTAGCGGTGATCGCATGCAGGCTGACATGAGCCTTGTGTTTCCATGAAAGTGCACTCTCACCAAGTATTCAATTTTAACAGCAGTCATGTCTCATCCTCTTCCAGTGTCCTGTCTGCACCTCCTCACCCCTAATCACCATGCAAGTGTGTCGTCTCCGCATGTGTCACATCTTGATCATATTTATCATCAGTGTAGCAGTGACTGGGCGCTCTGGGTAATCTTGTCATCTCACACACTTGAACACTGACACATTTTTTTGGCCGTTGCAGCTGATTTAGTAAAATGAGGCTATAGCTCCAGTGGTGCTTTGAGCTACATGCAAATGTCAGCTTGCTAACATGTTCCCAAGACAATGTAGTATTTACCATGTTTACCATCTGAGACCAATCCAATACTGAAGACTGAAGAGTATCAGAAGTTTCCCAAAAGTTCAGTTTTCAGTGACCTAAAACAGTTTGCATGAGAATGAAAGTTGTTGATTTATTTTAACCATGACTGCAGTCTTTTCCTCACCTTAACCACTTGCTTAGTATTGTTACCATGACAAAGACATTGCAATTTCGACCAAATTCTTAAATCTCTTAAATCTAATCATACCTTACTAGTGTCATCAGATTTATTTATTTATTTTAGCAATAGTGATTAGTTTTCAGGTTGAGAACTGATGTCCTGGTGATGGAATCGTAAGATCAGAAAACACTTGTATGTGATGTAGTTTGAAGTTTGTTTTTATTTTGTTGTTGTTTGCTTTGGAGAACATCTTGATATAGGTCCCTAAAAGCTAATTTATTAGCTTTTTATAAACATATTTAAACCTGATAAAGGCTCTAGTCACCAATCCCTCTGAAAAAGATTTGGATTTTATTTGAAACTGTCTATGCTGCAAATGATGGGATTATATTGGTCAAATCAAACCCCAAATTTGTTATACATTCATTTCGTTTTGGTTCATTTATCATGAAATTAACGTAACTTAATCCTGATTTTTGCGGTGGACTCCCTGAACCCCTTTAAGGTCCCTTCAGCGTTCCCTGGTTTTGCTTTGACCACCAGT
This sequence comes from Amniataba percoides, assembly GCA_037176925.1. Classification (NCBI taxonomy): domain Eukaryota; kingdom Metazoa; phylum Chordata; class Actinopteri; order Centrarchiformes; family Terapontidae; genus Amniataba; species Amniataba percoides. The sequence goes on from JBAJHX010000036.1 coordinate 19,682,889, forward strand.
GATGTCAGGAATGACCTCATGTTATTGCACTGCATCTGCAATCCACTATCCCAGTCTTCATTTATTTAGTTCATTTCTCATTGACAGACTACAGCGACTATTTATGGTGCTGGAGAGTCAACAACTGTCAGGCCTGCCTCTTCTTACACACCCCCATTCTCTTCCTCTTTCTGCCTCTCTGCGTTGTCGGTGATGTTTGTGTGCTCGAGATGGATGCAGCCCTCTTTATTAGATAGCATCAGTCTTTTGTCTGACGACTAGAATTGCACAGTGGTGGCTGTCTGCGCCGCTGCACTGGATTTCACTTCAGCCCTGCGAGGCCGATCGCTCAGAGGCTTTTTGTTTAACCTGGCGGGCATGTGATGGGGCCCACTTGGCCTCGTCATCCCGAGCATAAAAGGCGCTGGTGTCGGGCCTTCTTCTCAGACCACACGGCTGTCCGAGCCGCATTGACTTTCTGTCAGCGCCTGCCCGCTTATTGTTTGTGAGTTTGATTAAAAAAAGAAAAAAAAGGGAGAAGAAGGAAGACGAAAAATGCAATTACTCAAGTTGGAGGAAACCGAATGCAGACCTCATAGAGATAATCACAGACTAATGTGACATTCCTCCATCACCACAGCAACCAGAGAAAAGCCTCTGAGCAGCAGAAAAGTAGTATGAGAATAAAAAAAGAAAAAACACTGCTGTGCTGTACGGGCACAGATTCCACATCTTCTGTAAAGTGTTTTTGGATGTCCTTCGCTGTTGCAGAAGTGTAATGGCTTGTTGTGCACAAATGGATTTTTATGAAGCATCACAGCTGCATCTGTTTCACTTTGCATCCATTAAACTAGCTGAAGCTACAGTATTGTGCGCCACATCTGGACGCCGCAAAGTGTTTCCACCACATGACTGATGGTCACACAAAGATACAGGTCCTCCGTCATACTGGAAACACAATAAAATCAGATGTATATAGTTTTGTAATAAGACTGAGCAATATAGGGAGGACAAACACCAAAAATGGGTAGGAAAATGGAGAAAAAAAAGAAAAAACATGTGTTACTTACGCAGACACACACTCACTTACACTCCAAGTTAGTGACTGCGGGTGGTATATCTGTGCGTGGTGCGTCTCTTAATTTCTCCAGAGTGAACAGCTTCCAGATGCAAGAGTTTCCTGCTGGCCCCGCCCAGTCCAGATGCCCAGTCTGCCAGCAGATCTGCCTCAAATTGGGCACATTCGAGCAATCATTTAGTTCCCATCTTCCTGAAGGGGAACTTTTATTAATAAAGCCTTTTCATCTCTGTATCTTTGATTAGGATGGGTGGTGCTTGGGGGTGGGGGTGGGGTGGGGGGGATAATGGCTTAGTCATGTGAAAGCAGGTCGGGGGATCACAGGGAGGTGTTGTTGTTTTTTAACTTGTGTTACAGTACAGTGGAAGGAAACCGGTGATAGGAAAGAAAAAGGACATCCTCTGTTGTAAGTGGTTCCAGGTTATCCGACCCCCATACTTACTCGAGCATGTTGCCCTCAGCCACAAACTCAAGAAACTCCTACGACGCCTTAAATCACCCGTACACCACTGCCTCTTATCTCAGGCTCGAGCTTTCTAATTATATTTTTGGCGGTTTTGCAAATAAGGCCAGAGGATGAAATAGAGATGTCACACTGTGTGTGTGTGTGTTTCTATAATCCGGCTTGTTGCCCCTTACATGCTCATTAAGTCCAGCTATGAAGTAATGATATATGATGTATCTAATGATGGACTGTGTGCGCTGAATGGATCTTTATGCCAACTCAGAAGATCATGTCATCATTACAGTAAAACTAATGTGAACTTGGTTCTGTGTATTGTAAATCAATCATAAAATCCTATGTTTCTGGAAAAAAAGCAGGAATAAAAGTTTTCCTTGATGCACACACAACTTTGGTATAAACAGCCAGTTCACCCAAATAAACAAAAGAGTGGTGTGTAGTCATGGAGATCAGTTTTGGGTTTTAATTTTTGGGGGTTTTATGGTTTTTTTTAGATTATCAAGACTAAATAACACCATGTTTTTGGAATGAGATATTGGTATTGATTTTTTTTGTATGTAATTATTTAATACTTTAAGCGCCACAGATAAAATTACATTAACCTCAGTTATGCTGTGGTGGAGGCTGAAATGCTGCTGTGAATATCTCACAAATTAGGCCAAATAGTAGTGGTAGAAGAAGTACTCAGATCCTTTATTTGAATGAACGCTGTAATAACACAGAGTAAAAATAGCCTAATATAATACAAGTGCTGCAGTGAGAGTGTTACTTCAGTTAAAGATGTGCCTTTTAGAGAGATTATTATCATTACTATTGCATTAACACGGTAGCAGTGCTTTGATTTTATTATTGATCAGGTTGACCCAGTACTATTACTACTACAAATACATGATATAAGAATAAAATAATAACATAAAGTACTTCAGAGCAGTACTTACATGTACTTAATAACCTTCTGACAAACCCACAGAAAACTATCTAGAGTTATATACCATCAGAGATGACAGGTATGTATATATCTTTTTCTTATTTTTGTAATCAGAGTGAGGTGACTATGTCATATTACTAACTAACTACTAACTATAGCACACTTTATAACAATCATGTTAAGTAAAATCACTTTCCTGCTATATCCCATGAAGAGACAGGTAAACAAAGACAGAAAATGAGAGGATGAAGGTTTTTAGCTGCTTGACGTTGGATGACAGTGAGTCCCGGCTCTGCCTGACTGCGGGTCAGCCACAGGGGCGGCCTCACGGTCGCCTGATTCCCATTTCCGCATCTCTGTCCTCCTCCTCAGCCACGACCAGCCGTCACTTTCCATTCTGGCCCGCTGTGAAATGCTGACATGCTCAAAGACATATAGGATTCCATTATTTTCACTCATATGAGGGTGCCACACTTGATTCAAGTGCAGCTGTCATGGCAAACCGCGAGTCCCTCCCCTTGCACACACACTCCCACATGGACGCACACACTTCCCATCAACCCGCTCACCTTGAAACCCTGCGATTCTCGCCAATGAAAACGAACTGATTCTGATGTGAGCGTATGATCCCTCTCCATTTAGTCAATGAAATGTTTTATGCAATTGCTGACTTACCTCCTTGGTCTCTATAAAGCAGCCGAGAGCAAGGCAGCTCATAACGCTGCCACTGTAAATCAGACAGATTTAATTTCAATTTCATTTCCAAGGGTTAGCCATCAATAATTAAAAGGATGTGTTTATGACTTACAAAGATCATAATTAATCTGCTCCAGGGAGAGAGGTTTTACACAGATTATATCCATCATGTTCTGTTTTGCTCCTTACAGGCCACGGCATGGCAGAGGGGAACATTGATTAAGATGTGCTTAGTGGATTATAAGCTGCTGTTCCTCAGGCAAGTCATAAAGAATAAAAGCAATCTTTTACCTTTCTGCTAAAGCCCATACAGTTTTAACAGGCTATGATTCATAAGCTCGGTCATAAGCAGCCTGATTCATAAGCAGGGCGGTGAACATGGATGTGGGAGATTAGTTTATGACTTGCCTCACATTTGGCAGTGTGTGATTAATTCTGCCAGGATAAGATGAGTGAGAACAGTTTTTGTTTTCATGTGGAGATTATAGAAATCTTGTGTTCGACATTGTTATTTATCCTCAGTTCACTGACAGACACGGGGTCCTGCTATACGTGTTGATCTGGGTACTGATGGTATGAGCTGTAGTATTTTTGTTGACGTCAAAAGGCTTACAGTAGTGTGGATTATCACCATTCAGTATGAAAGACAGCTGTGCAACACATGTTTGCTAACTGCAGCACTGACTGTAACAGTAGCAAATTCTAAATGGCTGATTGAAGCAGTTAGTATTATATTAAAACATGGCTGAAATATTGCAGAACTAAACATCTAACTAACTAAACATCATTCATCTGATGTTATATATAAAATATCAGGTGTTGGCTAGTTTGTTTTCATTTCATAACATTTCATCATCATTGTTATATTACTAAAATACACATTTGAAATATATATTCAATTTAAATATATATTCAATATGCATACATTTTCAGAACAAGAGAATAATTTATATTGTCATCATTTTAGATTTTATCAGTGGAGACTTGTGTGCAAATGGAAAAAGAAAAAGCATTGTAAAGCAAGTGCACTCACACACACACACACACAACTGTATATGTCAACACGTTTTCCTGCAGACTGTACATAAAAAATGTTTTTCCTTCGGAGAATGTCTTCTTAGTCATTGAAACTTTAATCAAGTGGATCTGGTCCATTGTTCTTGAGCTAAACAGCAGCCAAACTTGGCAATCTTTAGAAATACATTGAACTTGTTTCATGGTGAGTTGACAAGGGAAAAGCACATCAGCAGTTACCAGTCAAACAGAAAATGGAGAGTGTCAAGCAGTACACCAAATCAAGACAGATCCTGCAGCGAAATGTGTTTAGGCATTGTACCGATTTCACTTTTCCCGTCTCGCTTCTTTTCCTGCTCCCTGGGCCAGGCGGGGAGGAATTAGCCATTATGATGGCTCCTAGCCCGGCGCCTCGACTGATGGGCAGAGAAGTCTGGCCCCGTTTTCGTCACCTGTCTCTGCTTCTGGGATTTAACATGGCTGGGTGTCTGGCAGCAGACAAGGCGAGGCGGCGGGGGAGGGGGACACAGGTGGGAGGCAAAAACAAACAAACACAAAGAGAAATACAACACGCTTGTGAACAAAAGAATTAGACGTGCGGGCATGGAGAGATTGCTTTGTGTGCTGGGGTCAGCTGATTTGACGAGCAGCATTTTGCCTGGTATGTATTATATAGACGTACAGGCTGCGAGTACAGCCGAAGCAACTTTAGTATGCAGGGAACCGTTAGGCAGGATGGAAAAAAAAAAGAAGAGGAGGAGGTGCTGGATTGATTTTTTTTCACTCCTCAGTATGAAAAGGTCACTTTGATCAATGCTGCATAATTGGGACTGTATTAGGATCATATCGGGTCATTTTACTGTTTAATGATGAAATATTAAATATTGGGTAGGTAAGATTGCAGTCATTAGCAGGCTCTTTCATTTATAGCCCTTTAATTAATTTGAACCTGACCCCTAGTCCAATACTTTTGAGTGTGCAGACTTGAAAGCACTCTCTGCTGAAACCACAAGCTCTTAGCCAATTGGATCCACTTACCTATACACATACCTCACTTTGTTAATGGACATGGGAGAATAGTATTAGCACTTTCGTAAATAATACGCCTTCTACTAATAGTAGACTTGGAAGCCGCAAAGGAAACATGTCGCGTTTAACCCCGTTTTTCAGCAATCGGTAGGTGAAACAAAAAAATATGATAAAGTCAGTGCTGCTTCTGAAATAGTAAGTCTGCAGCTCTAAGTGAAGTTTTTTTTTCTAACACGTCACAGAGTCGAGGAGAGTTTTAATCAGACTGCAGACCGACGCAGTTCATCAAATCATAAAATAGCCCAAGTTCAACTTTAAAAGAAATCCTTTGTCACTGTCAGGCCTGACTCCGTATTTTCCCCCCCGACTTTAATTTATTCATTTCCTCCCTTCTAAAGCTCTTCATTATTAACCATGATTGGACATAAAGACAATATGCGAGGAGTCATGCCGCCGCATAGATGAGTGCTCTTTCTGTAAATGACCAGCAGTGGGCTGGTAAAACAAAGAGTGCATCGGGGCAAAGGGAGGACAGTATGGACGACTAAAAGCACTTTAACGACATGGCTGGACTCGTGTTTCCTAATGATGCAGGCGAGATTAATTATGCTCTGTGTATGGGTCATAATTATACGAGCACTGATCCTTTCCACCGGCCACGCTCGGGCACTCTCCGCCCATGCCTTGAGTTTCAGATAATCCATCAACACATTCACATATTCCTTTCATTATGCGTGTTATTTATTTATTATGGCTGTGTATTTATTTCTTTCAGGTTTGACAGAGGGTAAGTAAGAGGGGATATCAGATGCTGCGGAGTGATGGCATAACATCGCTCACCGTGAGGTTATGAGTTGGATGAGAGGCAATTCAGCTCTGCAGTTCTGATGTCATCCTGCAATAAGAGTCTTGTCGCAGCAAAGTATCATTAAAAGTGTAATTTAGTTTATTAGGTATTTTCTTTTTTTACATTCACTGTTTTAAGACAAGCACAAAAACATTTCCAATTCCTTGTTTTAATGCAGTTTATCAAACATTTCTTGTTGCTTGTGCAGTGATATGTTGAAATAAAGTGGGACGGCCAACTTAAATAACGTCTTTGAGCTGCATGGAAAATGTGGAGTCAGATCACCCATCTGGTGAGTTTTTGTACTCATTTCCAAAGAAAATAACTTAATAACACATTGAGCTTAATATTTCTGGAAACATTTCGTGTTCATGAAATAATTTAATGAGCTGCAAATGATTCATTTGAGCACTGTGATCCACAGAGACGAAACCTGGAAAAATCTTGTCCAGTGTGGTCAACAAACACAAAGGGGCTGAATTCTTTAATATAACTATTCAAAAAATGTTGAACTCATTTTCTCATGAAACTGACTGATAACTTCCTGGCACCTTAGAGACCAAGACCAGGAAAACAGTGTACTCTGAATAAATAAACCTGTTATAGAACAACTGCACTGATATGAAATACAGTCAGATCATGGGCAGAAGCATGAAAAGCAATTTGCTCTGCTTTTTCTCAACATGTAGTTCAGGAATATTGCATCTCCTGTTCATCAGTGTTATCTAATATTGTCAAGTAATGCTATTTCTTGAAGAACAAGTGTGATCTTCACACTTATTTAGAGTCCTGAGAGGCCCGGAGGAGGAACAGGAGGTCATTTTCTTTGAGGTAAGTAGAGGCAGTACTTGATTTAATAAATCTCTATGAGATGCTCCCATTGAACATCCTGAGAGAGCAGAGCTGGTTGGGAGGGCTGTGAGTGTGCATGTGTGTGCGTGTGTGTTGACGGGGTAACAGGGATGTCTTAATTCCTTGACATAAACATACACACAGATTAATGAAGCCTTGGGAGATTGTGAAGAAGGGGAAAGATTGCTTATCGATCCATATCAAAATTTTCATGCTAATCCCAGCCAGGAGACAGAGTGTCTGGTATCAGAGTTAATAATCTGATTTCTAGGCTGTCCAGGACAATTCCAGCCAGCGTGAGGGCCTAATCACAGCGCCGTCTTCCCATCTGAGAGCAGCTGCCTCGGCCCCTGCAGCACGTCACCCCCACCGCCACAACCCCCATCACTCCCCCCCCCCACCTGCCTCTGGCCCCTGCCACCGGCCCGGACAGTGATGGAGCATATGATGGAAACATGTTGACAAATTAAATTTTTTACATTTCAGAGGAGATTTGCAGCGGAGAGATTTGTTGGTGGCTCGCTAAGTGCCGGAGGAGCTCCTGGGATTCCTCTGCGCTCCCTCCCCCGTGTTGTTTGACCTCCTGAGCAGTTGGTGCTGACAAACCCTGCGCTCGGAGTTATAAGGTTGCATTTGGGTGCACTTTCGAGATACTAAGAGTTGGCGTGCTGGCTGAACTGTTTTGCCATTAAGAAAAAAACAAAACAAAACCAAAAGTTCCCTAGTAAACCTGCAAACCTTCCATTTCAGCCCACAACTGGACCCAGCAAGCACCTCAGTCACCATATGAATGCATGTTTGTGTAAATACCTCTTACACATAGTGCATACACACTGGTCTTGCTTTATTCGTATCCTGCGTCATCTCTGACTCTGACGCCGTGGTCATAGTGGCCCCATGCTGTAAGGGGGGGTGTGAGGATGCGAGGTGGGGCGCCCTGAGGAGAGCCAGCTGATGCGTCTTAGTTAGGCTAATATCCTCGCCTCACATTTTTCTCTGTTAAATCTTAATCACAGGCTTGTCGAGTGTCACTTGACATTTGCATTTTGCCAGGCGGAGCCGTGACGCTCACGGCGCTCAGAGGTCCGACAGCTTCCTTCCACTGAGCGCTTTGTTCAGTCAGCGGCGCCCGTCCTCAACAGCGTCGCGGTAGCAGATTGGCGATGATGAGACTGGCCGTATTCCCCTGTGGGTGTGGTGTGTTTTTTTGTTTGTTTTGTTTTCTTTTTTTTACAGTAGAGACTTGCTTGTGTGACATTTTAAACCAAGAAACCACCAAAGGGCACAAAGGGAAACTTGTAAAATGCACCAGTTCAGGGTTTTCATGCATCTAAACTTAAGCTATATAATGAAAGCTGCAGCAAATGAAAACGTGGAGCACAGGAACAGAGAGATGACAAGGACATGCGAAAAGAAGCAGTCGACTCTGCTTTAACTTCTCTCAATAATCAATCCCCTCATCTTGATGTTTACAAAAAAGAGTCAATAAGTGGAGAGGGAGCTTTGTGATTGGCTTTGATTTCTGCTTCCCGTCCAAATCAGACATTGTTGCCTCTGTTTACGTCGCTCTTTCTCTCTCTCTCCCTCGATATGACATTGATGACGGTGGACCTGATGAAGGCCACCCACGTCAATAAAACTCACCCTGGCATTCCTTTGGTGACGTCAAACACTGTACTCAGGTTAGATTTAAGAGAAGTGGATCCAATTGGGGCTGACCATAATGGTGTAAAGCTCTGTGTGCAGGTGCTCCTGTGAGGCCATGAGAACTCGGATGTAAGAAATTACAGCACTGCCGCAAAGGTGCACTCATTTCTTGCTGTTTAGGAGGAGTTAAGGATTGTCACCACTCATCAACAGAACTTCATTTGGGAAAATAGCTTCAATCAATTGTACTTAATTATTCAAGATAAGGCAGTCTATCTGTGCAGTTTTCCTTTCTGACTTTGGCTAGTAAAACTGGTGTATTTTGACATAAAAACATATGGCTTTAATGTAAATTTAGAGTTTCAAATGTGTTGGAGGAGTGGTTTTACGCAGTAGGAAATACACTTAACTGCAGTTTTAAGGAGAGTGAGATGAGAAGATTGATGTTGCTCTTATGTCTGTACGGTAAATGTGTACTGCAGCTGGTCAGCTTATTTTAGCATAATGAATGCAAACAGACGGAAACAGCTAGTCTAAAAGTTAAAAAAGAATTTGAGTATCTATAAAGCTCATGAATTGAAACGTTACATCTCATTCATTTAATGATTATTTAAATCTCAAGTCATGTGCTCACCGTGTGTCGGGCAGAGAGAGCAGGAAGTTACAATCAAGAAGCAGTTTGGCATGTAAATCCATGGAAACTTTTTTCTACCCTGGATTTTTTAATATGGATCAAATAAAGGGGACATAATGTTTTCATTATTTTGCTTTCGAGAGTCACATTTACAGTAAAGACATGAGAGTGGTATTAATCTTCTCATCACTCCAAGAAAATGAATAAGCTTATTTCCCAAAATGTTGCACTGTTTCTTTAAGTGACAAATGACTCATGATTTACAATGCAATGTCTTATCCTGTGTACTACGTTTCTAAATGCCTGTTATGATCCAGCTTCAGTGAGTCCAATCTGCCAGTGGATGTGTGTTTTTTGTTTTGTTTTGTTTTGTTTTTTTTAGCATTGGCATGTGTGTGCATGGACATGTCTCTGCGTAACTGCGCGAGTGTGTATATGAGCGTGATTGTGGTGTGAATAGCCTCTCGCAGTGCCTGCCAGTAAGAGCAATAATTTGACAGTAATGTTGCCAATAAACAAACAAAACCCGGCCTCTCTCATAATCTGTATCTGTTTGAGAGAGCATAATGATGTGTTAGCGTGGCCCGGTTTTCCATTGTGCTGCAGCCTTGTCATGGTGGCTCAGGGGAAGACTTATCCATATGAGAGGCTTAGGGAAGCCTGTTCAGATCCGCCAGGATTAGGCCCAGGCTAATACACTGGGTCAACAGCATGGTTCTCCTAATGAGACAGGTGTACAGTACTTACGACTGTCTCTCCACGTAGCGGAGGCTCAAACAAAAGCTGATATCATCCCTCCCGGCTTAGTCCGACTCATATGATATCCCCCAGTAGTAAATACAGTCGCTGTATCAACCTTAATGCAGACATCCAGCAAGCTCAGAGGTGATGTGGGCTGCACGGCATCATGGGGAATCGGGATGCTGATGCCATTTTTTAAAAAAATAAATAAAACATTTTAGGAGGATTTGAAATGCCTTTGTCTTTGTTTGTTTTGGTCAAAGACAGAAATACACAAAATCCAACAATTACTGCTGCAGGTAGAGAAACACTGGAAACACTGGCCTACATTCTGTGGTGATAGTCCAGTGGTGAAAGATGTATTTGTTTTATGAGATGTTATCATTTCCTATTGTAATAATAATTAAGAGTCCTGCATTAAAAATCTAACTGAGGTAAAAGCAGCGTGCCCTTAGCAACATGTACTTAAAGGATCAAACACCAGGGTCAGGTATTGTATATTATTATAAATTACAATAATAGATTACTAATACTCACATGTCAATGCAGCATTATAATGTAGCTGGTTGAGGTGGAGCTAAATTTACCTCCCTGTTTGTTTGGTCCAGGATTTCTCAATATCAGTTCTCTCTCCAAAGAATCAAAAGATGAACGAATTACTGAGGTAGGAAAGTATTGTAAATCGAACCATATTTGTTTGGAGGATTTATCTATTTGGATTTGTTGGATAATGTGGGGAGTGGGGCACTTATTACATCATTTTGAATCATGTTTTTCACTATCTGATGAATGTGAGTCAAACATTCATTCTCTTTTAGCTCTGCTTTTGATCTCCACCAAATTCTGAGAAAAACATCAGATTCTTAAAGGTGCTAAACACTCTCCTATATTCACCAGCCAGATGCTAGTCATCCCCATCCATCCCTTAGCAAAAATATCAAGTATGCCTACTTTACAATCAACAATATTGTATTTTACAAATTTAAGTGTGTTTATTTTATGTAAAACAGCTGTCTGATACATACTGTTATGTAAAAAGTGCCATATTTGTCTAAACATGTCACAGACATGATAAACACATTCAGTAAATTGTTCTTTCAGCACTTAAAGCTAAATCTGCAGAATCTAAACTGAATATATATCAAGTTTAGAATCATTCATGGGAGGTAAACATACAGACCATTAAACAGAAGTGCAGTGCAACAAGGTTAATGGTACCAATAACACAAAAAAACACTTTCACTTTGTCGTCTTCTCCATCATGGATTCACGGTAATTAATCAGCAATCACATGATTCATTTTGTGTACGGTCGCTTCAGTGCAAGAACGGGCCCATCCCACCCATCCGCTCCCCTCTCATTTGTTTAGCAAAGATGAAACAATCGGCAGTATTCACAACTGCTGCGGTGCCTTTCACAGCCTCCAGGTATTAGATCCTCATGAGCTGCATTTCTCCACTTTTCCTTACCTAACCCTGTTCATGAACCTTGCTCACAAACCATGAATCAAGCCTCTTCTGTTGCCTTCGACACCCCTCCCCTCCCCTCCCCTCCCCTCCCACCCTGAACCCCCCTCTGCCCCTTTTCTCCCTGCTTGTCAAAACATTTGTGAAATCCTATTTTCCTTTAATAAAGTATAGTTCTGTCCTGCAGATGTATGCTTGGATAACATGTCATACTCTGTCTTTGTTGAGAATGGCGCCCCGCTGATGTTCTTAGGCAGTGAGAAAATTGCCTTATTGAAACACGTTGCTTGGAGTGACTATAATGCCACACTGAGGGCCGGCATTATGCACATGACATATTCAGGACCTCGGAGTGGAAAAACTATGAATATAAAGTAATCACTGAAGGCACCTACATGTTTCTCAACCATGATAGCTTTGCTTTTCCTCTAACCTTTGTCAAATATGATGATTTCATGATTTTAGACTAAAGCATTCAGGTCCGAGCAGGCTGCCTCCACAACAAATTCTTTCTTGCATCTTTGTGAGTCTCTCTCTCTCTCTCTCACACACACACAAACACTTTTTTATGGCATCAACAGTGTGAAAGAATAATATTCTAATAAAATTATTCCATACACCTTTCATAAATCAATATATTCCTAATTATTAGGACCACCCACTTTCGAAAAAATTGATCTCGTGTTGTGCATGGGCCCGAAAATAATGCTGCTCCATCGCCATCAGTACAAGCACTTTGGGTTTAATGGGCCAGGCTGTGTGTGTGCGTGCATGTTTATTTATGTGTGCATGTGTGTGTGAAAGAGAGAGAATGTTCTGGGGAGCTGTGTAAACAGAAATACTAAGCTACCCCAAGAGTGCACTTTCTCTGTGAAGTTAAGAGCCGGGTACACATGTTTATTACAATTTCAAACAAAATGCAAATGCCATTAAACAAATGGGGTTGAGGCAAATTAGCCAGGAATTTAATATTCGCCGAGTCTATGATATAGGACATCTTGTTACGAGACAGTGGTCTGAAGTATCAGTCGCGAGCCGAGCCTTTCATCCAGCCGGCTCTCTTGAGGATATTTGTAATTAGCATCATTTGCCTAATACTTCAGGTTAATTAGAATATTTAATTGAATAGCTCTAATCTTCGGAGATGACTATATTATAATCAAATTAGCACCACCACTAGGCTGGCTATTGAACGTGGCAGACTGCCTGGCTCCTGGTTTCTTATCTGCTCCATCTCCATAGAGCATTCTCACATACTTAATGGTCCATTTGAACTATGCTATCAACATTTGATTATTCCTGAACAACAAAGGCAGCCACACGACCAGTAGGCATAAAAGAAGAGATGATAAAGAAAAGCGCTATGGCTCCCATATGGCAGGTTGGGGAGAGCGCTCGCTCTGTGTGAAGCAGCCGAGCCAGGCAGCGGGGTCTGCGAGGCCATCAGGGAAAGGAGTCGACTCGACTCTTACTCTCCTCCATTCGCCCCTCATCTACCGAGCCAAGTGTTTGCCAAGATAAGCAGATGAGGAGACATATGCTTGAGAGGCTTCTGGAGAACTATTGAGAGAGTTTTAGTAGTCAAACCAGATGAAAGGAGGTCTGTAACCCGGTGGTATTTATGCTGCTGCATACAGTAACCGTGTCTTGCCTTTATACGCCTTTGTTGAGCAGGGATGCGTCGCAGAAGTACATCAGTTACCTTCGAACGTGCGTGATGGGATTCTTCTCTTTAGAATAGGGGCGCTTTCATCGTGAATAATGCACTTAAACGCCCATTATCAAATGAAATCAGTCATCCTGGCTTTATTGAATTCAAACAGTCTTACGCTCATACACAATGATCTGTCTCACTGAGAGAAAAACAAACTAATGAAAAGCTAAATATTACAGTGCGTTCAATTGCAACAAACAGATGGTAGCTAAATTAAAAGAAATTACATATACATTATCTTCGCTTTATGGCTTCGCTCTAATTGAGGCGATTATAACTCCTACCTTTCTACTCTATAATGAAGTGAATTAATTCATTTAGGGTGGAACGTGTTGAAATTGTACTTGCCAGTATTTTGTGTTTAGCGTCTCAAGTGATAATTTTTGACAGTGCCATATGTTTCACTGGCAATATTTCTTCTTGGTTGAGTTTTATTACATAATTTTATTTGTCCCTGCGCTGATTTCTTTATATATCTGCAAATGAACTCTTGTTGCAAATAGGTAGCCATATGCCACGAGGATGCAGAATAGAGGGTAAAAAATATTCCTTAGGCTTTCCCGCTAATTTGTTTTCTCAGCTCTGTCTCGCTGTATTGCAGCTGATTGTGCACTGTGGCTATATTAAAATGATAATGAATAAATGTATCATTAATTCAACCCCGCCTTCAGTGGATCCGCTGAACATTGCCACTAGGAGGAATGAAAACATAATTGTGTCCTCGGCCTTCTCAGTCTCACACGCTGTTGGAGGGAAAAAGACAAAAAGCAATACAGCGGGTCATCATGACACCTTTTATATGAGAAGAATTTAAAACGAGAGGCAAATTGCTGCTTTCGCAATCAAGGACTCATCTTTTAAATAACTTTAAATGTACTTTTACACTCTTGCTTTCATTTGATGATGTGATTGTTTGTGCCTTAGTACAGTTTAGTCTTGCACTGTTTCTTGGAAATGTTTCATGAAGGTCTTTCACTTGCATTGTCATTGTTATTACTGTCATCATCATAAAAATGACTGTTCCTCTGGACGACGTCAGCCAGCGGACACACTTGCATCCACTGACACCCTTATTGTTGAATATGGGTAAATACTAATTATCTGTGTCTGTGGGTGTCATGTGGTGGGGAGTTAGTGGTGCTGACATCACCCCCCGCGGTGGTGGAGGACAGCCTGATGCGTCTTCGGGAGCAGAGGGTTCAGCTCTCAAGAGCAGACCCAACGCTTCTCGCTACAGTTTTCCGAGTCGGACCCCCTGGGTTTTAAATTGCTACATAACGGATGCAGCGTCGAGAGGTAAATGTTGCCTAAGCAGCACTCATGCATTTCAATCCATATTGTTGTCATTGTGGAGACAATGGCGCCGTGATTGGCACACCTCTTCAGCCTTGGAGAGGGCAGCGTATGATTGGCTCCGCGGCTCGTCAGTGGAAGCAGTCAATTAAATCATTTACAAATGCTCCATTAAGGTGTCTGTAATAGGCAGCTTCGAGCACTAAAATTGTATTTGTGCCTTTATTTCTAAAAAGCAAAGCAATTCTTATTAGGAATTTGCAAAAAAAAATAAATAAATAAATAAAAAAGCAACAAGGCCTCTGATGGCTGGGAGTGCTTTTTAAGTTGTTTCTGAAGACACTCACTATGTTGTTGACATTGTAAAGCTCCTCATGCAGAGTTTGACAAATTTTCACAACATTTATCCTTCCCCCCAGGCGGAAATGAATGAAACACACACACACATGCCGAGTGTACTTCCTTAACTATACTACATAATTAGAAGGTTCAGCATGTTTGTCCAGGGCTTTCAGGGTTTTGTGATCATTCCCACAAAAATCCCATGTTCTCATAAACATTTCAATTTTAGAATATATTTGGGTGATTAAAGATGATTAAAGTCAGCCCAATTATATGAAATACTTAATTATGTCAAACTAGTAACAGTTTTATTTGGGAAGTGCGGTATGGTTACTTGAGATGCTCAGATTAAAAGCAGTTCAAAGCGTGCCAGTCTTGATGCCACATGCTTTGATATTAAACACTACACGGTACAAAAGCCTGGACTAGATCCTACGAAACTTCATTTCCTCACACAAGACATTGAAATATTACATAAAAAACAGAAAAGAGCAAACACTCTGAAACATTTGGGCCAAACAGGTAAATAGATACAAATTGAAAAAAAAAACAAAAAGCAAAAAAACTCAAATGAAAATGGTTCACAGTAAGTATAAACAAATAACCCGAGACTTCTTTTAAAAATGCATCTAAAACTCCTGAATTTCTGCAGAAGAGGATGTGAGAAAAGCAACCTCTGTGATCTATATTAGGATTGTTTAAAAAAGCCTGCACCGGCCTACTCTGCGATGTCCGAAGCAGTCAGACCCCAGTGTATGGTCAGAGGCGCTTTGATGCTGGGTTTGATGGAGTATGTCAGTCCAATCAGCCCAGCTTCCAGAGTCTGATTGGGTCTGCCAGCCGGAGAGGCAGCCCTGATATTAGCTCTACAGCCAGCTGACAGCCGGCATAGAGAGCGGCTCATACGACGCACAACAACAGAGCCGGCACACTGAGGGGCCACACTTTGTCTGGGTGAGTGTAAGAGATAGTAGGAGAAATGTAAAGAAGGAGAAAGTGGTTTTCAAGCGCCAAAAATAGCTAGAGTCATCAGAGAGGGACATTTAACTCAGTCCCCACAGTTTCTGCTTCAACCCTCCCTGTTGTAAGTGACAGACGCAGATTTACATTTACATCAATTTACATCATCATGGTAAATCACAATATTTTTGTTGTATATATGTCATTAATCAAGTTCATTAATGTGCTACAAAGCTTGAAGGACCACACACACGGTTTCTTAGCGCCATTCTTGAACTTACAAATGTCATTTTTGTTTTTTGTGAATGTGCAAAATAAAATCCTTGCTTCCAGCCTTATATTCTTATATTTAGCAGAGATTAGCTTTGCCTTTATAAGTCCCAAATCTGGACTGGACAGTAACCCTTGCCAGAAATGTCACTTTGCTATTTAACGAATGTGACAAAATACTGAAAAAGAGCATTGTTACATGTATATGTATACGTATATTTTCACATACACACAGATGTGCAGCATGTTGCCTCCAAAATGACATTTCTTATCTCTGAAATCAGTTAAACCCTGGTGAAGACTTCCTATTAGGCCAAAAACTAACATAAAAAGCAAATAATAGAACTTCTTCAGAATCTTCATGATTTTTGTCACAGACTTATCTTGAAACACATAATTAGTTTAAAAACACATTTATAGGGATTTGTAATAAAAATGAAGAGGAGTCATTAAGTGTAAAGGTAAAGGTGATTAAAGAATGTTTCAGCAGCTGCTGCAGAGCACCTGACGTATCACAGGTTTTGGCAGGAGCGAAGTGGGCGATGGTCTGAAACAAGGAGCTGAGTTTGGTTTAAAGCATCTCTTGCAGGCATGTGGGAGACTTAAAGGCTTTGCAAAAGTTCTGGGAGAAATTTTCTCTAAGGTTTATGAGCCATAGCAGATGAGTAGATGACCCAAGTTAATTATTATTGAATTTGTTTTCCCTGCTCCACTGATACTTACCTCTATCCTGATGCAACAATGACAGTGGGTACTCTCATTAAAGCGAAGAATGTGTGCTTTTTTTCCATGTGAAAATTTCACCGGCAGTCTAAACCTGTTAAATGTTTGTGGCACTTGGAAAAGATCTACACCTTCTTTTTTGCTCACATATTTTTTAAGTGCCTGTAAATAAGCGAGTCGACAGAGCTGACATGACAGCAGAGCTGGATATGAGGAATGAGTGAACATGAGACAAATTACTTAAATCAAGTGCATAATCTTGAAATTAGATGGTCAGGCATGTAATACAATATAACAAAATTGCTGAAAGGTTTAGGGGCGGACTCGCCTTCTGTTCCGTCTTACAAGAGACATGACATAAATCGCCATGATATAAAGATAAACCCTCTCTCTTGTTAAGACTGAATGCAAAACAGATGAAACACGCACCATCTGTAGCTTGTCACGCTGGAGTTCACCAACTTAACTGAAGCAATTGTCGTGTGCTCAGATCTTTATGAAATAACAAGACTAAGATATCCCTCTAATGTGTGTTGGCAGAGAAGACGTCTTTGTTGAATGCACTTTTGTCTCCCACTGCACTACTACTGGACTGTACTATAAAACACAGTGCCTTTATAGAAAAACAGACGTTTTACATTACCTTACATTACTCCACTGAGTTACTGTTAGCTTTACAGTTAAGTAAATTGGACCAAAACAAACATGGCAAAACAAACTTGTAAGACATGCATTACAAGGCCAAAAAAGCAAAGTTGTAAAGTAAAATAACAATACAAAACCTGTGGGGAGATAAAAAAAAATAGTAATACAGATTACGTAGGTATTTGCCTATTTGACTTTTTCTGATTATCTGATTCAGAGAACAGTCATCCAGCAGGAATCCTGCTAACTTAGATAACTGATAACTTAGAAAAGTTTAAATTTCAGTATCCTGCAGCTCAGAAACATTGACTGTGGACCAACCAGGAAGACAATGTTTGAGTCTGAACAGTGAAAAAAGGCCTCATGTACATTATTAGTGCAGCAGAACTGGAACACCAAATGTTGTTTATTACACCTGTGGCCTCAAAATATTCACCGTGATCATACAAAATATACAGCAGCTTTAGAGGGATCCTCTCATTGACCACACAGAAAGGCCTTCTGAGTTAGCATCATCCAACACGCCGACGTTTTCATCTGGCTCTCTACTGGTGTTGAAGGAAGCCCGACATTGTACCATGAGTTTCTATCCTCAGATCCTGTTGGTGGAAAGGGCAGAGGAGGGAAGGGCCACCCTGCGCAAGACAGCCATCCAAGGAGAGATGGCAGGAAATGGTATACTGAGATGAACAGTTAGATGTTACTGCACCTGGCAAAACACCTAAACAGAAATGTTAAAGCTCCTTTAACGTGGCAATTGGTAAGTCCCCCTTCACGTGAAGGAGAAAAAAAACAAACCACAGGACCACCCTGACAGAAAAAGGATGACAGAGCATCTTGTTCACCGAGCAGCACTGAATCACTGTCATCCTTGAGAGGTCTAATGTAAGCACAAAAGAGCAGGCCTCGGAGGAGCTGATACTTCACTTCACCCTCACTGTCATCATGGCCAAGCTACATTTGGGGAGATGATTGAAAAAAGCCCGACCGACCTAGTCTGTAAGGCTAGGACACTTGTAACATGCAACATGCTCAGTGCCAAGACGCATAAACCACTGCCGGTGTGGGTCAACCATGATGACCAAGCGGGAGCCGGAAAAGAGAGTTGTGCTCAATCTTCTCATGAAGCCAGAGGAAGTTAGCTTCTTGTCTGCTGTTGTTGGAGAAAAGTGGTTATAAAATGGTTTGGACACTTCCACTCTGTGAGAGCAGTCTAAGTACAATAAAGCCTCTAAAATATGTGCGCACAAACATGCAAAATAACTCTATGATAATGTGAAAAGAGGGCAATTTTAAGAGAGAATACGTTGGTTTCGATATAAATGCACAGGACAGTTTTATTTTGGTGAGTCGGTCTCTCTGCTGAGTAACAGATCCCCCACTTCCTCAACAGCTCACATCCAAACATCGCTTTTTCCGTACTCTCTCTCGCTCTGGGACAATATGTAGGAGCGTTTGTCATTGGTTATCAGGGGGATGATATATAGTCTAGCCTGCAGAGAAACATGTGTTGTGCTTTAATCTAGAGTGCATAGGCCAGTATTCATGGCCAGCAGCTGGAGAAAATCACAGGAGACGAAGAGTCCACCGTGAAGAAAGGAGACATACTGCCTGCCTGCCTGCCTGGCAGATGCTGGTTCTTGTTATCAGCCCTCTCTCCACCTTATTTATGTGGTGACTTACAACCCGACACCCTGTTTTTTCCCCTTGCACGCTGCTCCTTTGCCCACGCAGACACATTTTCATATGAATAAATGGCTGCTGTGTCGCTGTCGTTGCCCATAGATGTGGCAATCTGTTGTTTTACCAGCACAAACAAAAAGACTATACAGACCTGTGAGCAAAAGTGGAGAGCAGGGAATGACAAACTTTGTGCTCTGGTGACAAAAAAATAAGAAAAAGAAAAACATTTTTTGCTGTTTTAGAGGTTATTTCAGTGCCTTCATACAAACCTTAGGTATTCAGGAGTAATCCAGGATTATTCAACTGTAGGGAGACTTGAAGCCAAATAAGTATAAGTTCAATATCTATAACAGCTCCTGTAGTCTCAGACGCAGGAAAACATCCGCCCAAGCTTCTCATCTCCTCCCTGCCTCATATCCATATATTAGTTTCTCTTTTACACCCCAGTTTCACGCTGCTGCTCTCTTATTGACAAGCCCCTACTGTGATATTTATGTCACATATTTAATATGGACATGGGAATGATTATCAAATCCATAGTTGCAAAGAGAGTCCGATCGGCCTTAAATAATGGATGAGCAAGGATGCGACTCAATTTGTGGGGCCGCGCAGAAAGACAGGGCAAGTGCAGCCATCGACCCCCTCCGCCCACCCCCAACGCTCTCTCCCTCTCCGGAACGTCATTATTCTGGTCGATCTTTTCTCCCCTCGCTTGACATCATTCAATGTAATCATCCTTCAATAAAAAACCTGCTTGTAATAAAAGGAACAACCCGGGTCAATACACAGAATATGGAGAAGGATGACCCTGTGCGAGGAGACAGCGTATAAATGGGCCTCTTTATCAAAGCCGATGGGCGCCTGGTGCCTTAACAGGAATTCGACCGTGGATGGAGTTATCATTACTGTTACCTTTTGTATCACTGGTGTTTGTGCTCTGTGAATATGAGGAAGAATGATGGCTACATTAATGAATCAATGGGCTAATGAAGCAGCCATTGTGTTGGTTTAATGAAATACACTGAGGGAAATTGAAGACTTCTGCGGCATCTCGGCGCTGAATGCCCTGCTATCATATTACTGGAATGACGCTCAAAGGACGGCGGCAAACGACGGAATCAGACTCGACGTTTCCTAAAACACAGTGACTGACATCCATCGAGTGGCGGCGGCACGCTGAAATGCATTATGTGCAAGGGAAGACGTGCTGGTAGAGAGAAAAGAGCAAAAAGGAAACAAAGGTCACACTATTGTCACATGCTGTTGTGCGACTACACACAAGCCAGCCTGGACTGAGGACGGTTCGAGGGTCAAATTAGCTGACAGGGTAATTTTGCAAGGACGACATGCAGAGCTGCTGATTATCCCTGAACTAGCATCATTTTTGTTTATCAAAAAATGTTAATTGCCTGTTTTTACGAGTGGGAAAAGATTAAAAGTTAATAGGAGAGACTAAATAAACACAATGCAATTGCATGAGGCTGTAGAAGATGGTAATTAATTTGTGGCCACCCCTGAGCTAATTAGCTAATATAAAGCAGGAAAAAAGAAGTTAATGAGGCTTAATGTAACTGATACTCTGAAAAGTTTAGACTAATGAATTTATGAATGCGTGAGGAAATCAACTTCATGCTCGCTCTGACTCTCACGTCGCGAGGCACCTCGAGGAGACAGGAAAACTTAGTCGTCGTCGACTTGATCACCTTGGATGTGCGAGGCGAGAGTTTAGCGCTATGTCAAATTTCATAGCCCCCGTTTGATTCGGCGCATGAAGGCAGAGTCGAAAGCACCGCCGCCATGCCGAGCGAGAGATGGCGGACGGCGGGAGGGCCCATACCGGCCCAGCGGTTAGTTTGTTTTGTGAATCCTCAGGGTGTAGCTGGTCTGAGGGTACAGGAGCTCGTCTGTGAGGAGGTCTGGGGAGGTCAGCTCGCCTGGGGGAGGAAAGGGAGGAATGGACGATAATAATAATAATCTGCTGCCAGCTCTCTGCAGGGCTCGTGGTGAAGATGGTCCGGGGAGGCTCCATCACAATGCCGGCCGCTGCGTGCCAGCGTACGCCAGCATCTAAACTACACCTGTCATGTCCTCCACTGGGTCCTGGCTGATCGGGGTGTCACTTCTTTGCATGTCCGTCCCTGTAATATCTGCCGCCGCCTCTCGCCCCTGACGCTCATTTTAAGAAACAGCTTATTATTTCAGTTACGACTGTGCTGACCGCAGAGGACATTACTTACACTCAATAGGGTCACAATGGCATTTACTGTTGACACTATGGACTAAGGTTCATGGGTAATTTGAATGAAATTACAGGGCCGTGATGAATCCTGCTAGTGAGTGGGAGCCAGGGCGCCGAGGTAATCAGGTAATTGCAGCTTTCATAAATGTAATTTATCACAAAAGGCAAAGGCCAGCAGTGGTAGCTGACTAGCTTGCACGTTTCCTCCGTCTCTTCTGACTGACCTGCAAAGCTTTCACGCGGTGACATATGTCTTTATGAGCTGTAGGGAAGCATAATGGGTGATAAGACAGAAATACCCCCATCAAAGCATCCCTGTCATATTACATAAATCAGCGCTCTAAATGGACGTCTTCCCACGCAGTTTGCTTTCTCGTTCGTGGTTTTACAGCGGGTAATTTGTCAATCACACTTTGACGGAGCGGTGCAGATGCTATTAATGACAATCGTGTAATAGGATTGGTGTCAAAGACTATATTGCAGCGTCACAAATGGGAATCGGATAGATGAGTCGTGGTGTCACACGATCTGTACAGTAGCTAATCAGCACTGGCAGGCAGCATATTGTACTTTTTAGCTGAGTTACTCAAATAGAAATGTGGCGTGACTGAAAGAGAAGCACAAGATCACAGATTTTTTGTCAAATGAACAATTATACTTTGCTTTTTTTATGTTTTTGTATCCTGGTTGTCATGAAAAACAGTTTCCAAAGACTTCATTTTGAATAATTTAAGAACTGTGGGGATAAAGTGTGTGCATTTATATAACACTTTTATCCATTTTTTACTATTTGCCTGTCATTCACCCATTCTCTTAAGTCTGTCTTCAGAATAGTCAGGGAGATGTCAAACCACACTAGATCTGCTACTGTGTCAAGAAGCAGATAACAAAATGGCCTCAACACACATTTCCATTTTAAGAAATTGTGTGTATTAAATATAATTAGCAGCTACTGGGTTTGGTATTGTGAAAACAGTCCAGTGCATCTCTCAGAAATAACACAATCTGAGATTGAGAACTGATATGTTCATATTATTTATTGTGTTGGAAAACTGCAGATCTCTAGCAGAGGGCTCCTGGATGAACAAACAATCGCCGTCGACTTAGCTCGGCTCAGATCTATATGAAACGCCGGCGTCCAACCTGTTGAGAGGCATGTCGAAAGCTCAGTCACAACAATTTGTTGCCTAATTCGAAACTCTACAGATACGTTCGAGGCTGATTCGCACATAGACAGACTGACAAGCAGGTAGACATCATCAGGGAACAAAAGGAGGATAAAACTGAGCAAAATGAACAGAGGCGACGCGCGCTGGCGTAACGAGCCCCGTTCAGTCCTCTGTAATAGGCTTTGGTGGACAGTCGTGGCGGACACGGGGGGGAAGATGACAAAGGCTTTGTTTATGGGTCAAATACTCATTTCATAAAAGCCTCCCGCTGAAAACTGAAACATGATAGGTCAAATACAGGTCTAAATGCCTTTTCCAGTTTTCCTATTTTCCCATTTCAACATATCCGTCTGGTGTCCGTGCTCTCTCGCCTCTGTAATGGAAAACTATTGCAGAAGCATTTCTCCGTCAGTCGAGGTCAAGGGGTCATCACTGATGTCACTCTCAAAGTAACCAGTGGCAAATAGGTCCTGACATGTGCTCTCCAAAGAGAGAATGAGACCGGACAGCTCCTCTGGCTTTCCGACTGATAAGCCATAGTAAAGAATATGTGAGGCTCGGAGCATCGCGGCCACTGCCTCTGCCTTTTGAGAGACTAATACCAGCTGCTGCATTAAGGCACAAATCACAACTGGCTGATCTGAAGGAGAGGCATGTTTTGTTTTGTTTTTTCACCTCCCACAATCCAATGTCAGTTTGACAAATTGTGAATGTGGCTGTGGCTTAGATTTTTTTGGTATGTTGTTTTACTTTATGCCTTTAAATAATAAAAAATAATAAAATTTGTGTTGCAAGAGAGAGGAGAGTCATTTTGCCACTCAGATTTGTGCTTCACTACATGCAGGTGACACTCTTCCTCTCCCCTCCTGCCTCCATCTCCTTCCCATCTACGTCTCAAGCGTGCGAGCGAAACAAATTCCTCTTGTTCACTGTCAGATGCATGTCGTGTAGCGCGCGATTTGCAATGCACATCCTGCTCTAGTACAGATTTCTACGCCTGTTTGTTCTATACAGGCGTGCAGTGCGTCGCCATGCAGCGTGACCGCTCACTCTCTGCCCAATCTTCAGTCTCATCTGCTGTCCTGTCAGTGCAGCATATACACTAGCCATGACATAAATTACAAAAAAGGGAAACGCTGAGTTACGCTGAAATATAAAACCTAATTCCTCAGATATACCTGATAATTTAATGAGAGGTTCAGTTTCCTTTTTTCTTTTTCCACTACTCCTTTCCCGTCTCTATCTCTTCTCTTCTCCCTGTCTCTGTCTGACTCTCCACTCCACTGGTCGGAGAAAAGGATGACTGAATGAGCAGGAGACTGGCGTTTTCTGATAGAGTTACACCCCACAAATGGAGTCAATCAAGGGCTTGCTGAAAAAAAAAATTCATTTTCCGACAGATGTGTCAGCAAGATTGTCAGCCCCCCATGACAACAAATCCATAGCACTAAAAAGAAAGAAGGGAGAAAAAAAAGGGGTTGGTGGAGGTGGGGGTTGAAGAAAAAGAGCAGAGAGTTAAGGAGAACTGAGAACCCTGACAAAGTGTAAAACAGGAATCCTCGGAGTGGATTCCCACTCAATCAGAGCACTTACCTTTCAGCTGTCCATAACGCTATTTCATACCAATTATTACCCCCACTGAGCAGGTGACAGGCTTGTGTGCCGATGGTAGCGCCACGCAAACTCCCAGTAATCCCGAAATGACGGATTGGGAGGGAAGCCTTGCAGTGATTTGTGACAAAGTAACTGAACATAGACTTCTGTATTTAGAAACGTGAGAGCAGTTTGTCTTCATGCTTATGGTAACACTCCTCACTTTGATTTGATGCATGGGTTTTAGTCCGCCTCACCAATATACGCTCTCGGCTTACGGGGGCCATCGCCATTCAAGTTCTAAATTGAAAAATTGCTGTAGGGTGTCCATTTGGTGTTTACTGTGTGTTGATCGATAAAGGTGATGTTTTTGTTTGTGGGGAAAATTCTTTTATTCCATCATAATTAACAGTGGCGTCATTTATTTCACTTTGCGGCTTATTTTAATCCTTTCCTTTGTTTTGTCGCACTTTTATTCCGACGCATCAAACTTCTCTGGTGTCGTTTCTGCAGAGCTGAAGCAGGCATATTCACAGACAGACCATAAAGATGGTCGCTTTGTTTGACTGTTACCCATAAAACCCCCAAACCCCTCTTGCTTGTAATTTTTTTTTTTCTGCCGAGCCCTTAAAGCGTCCCGCCTGTTATATTTCCTCCACATCAATATGTCACCTAGTTCCGCCACAGCAGGATGTCAACTTAATGCAACACTAGGGTTAAGAAAACACCATCTTTGCCTGCTGACGGATCGCCTGTCACCGCTCACACAAAAAAAGTTTAGAAATTTGATCCACCTGTCATCTCGCCCTGCGATTATGAATCTCTTCCTCTAGCAGCTCCGAGGCCCATTCAGATGCAGTCTAGCTTGGCCTTGCACGGCATTAGTTACATGGATGAGAGAGCAAACTTCAAATCACTCCCAAGTGAGTGAGAGAGAAAGAATCCAGCTCTTCTTAATGTAAACAATTGGGCCCAGTGGTGAGCCCGCCAAAATAGACAGCACCGTGGGGAGGACTTTCTTCTCCTGTATCTTAATCTTGTCATCTGATTTGACTTACGGGAGTCATACAGCACAAATTGCACCTTTTGAATGATTCTTCAAAAAAAAAAGTCCTTGCATTCTTCCTTCTTTTCTTAAAATAAAAACATGAGGACAAATTGAACAAATTAGCACCCAAGCCGAGATCCTGACACCTTTTTTTTTTGCCCTTCTCACCTTTTTCACCTTCTCTTTTCATCCCCAGAAGACAACAGCAAACACAAAAAGAGAATACGTGTTTCTTTATCTCTAACCTCACGGTGAACTGCAGATGACCTTCTGAGTCAACTGCATTAGCTTTGGGGTGGTCAGACTAAAGAGTGTGTGTGTGTGTGTGTGTGCTTGGGGGGTGCGAGAAGAGAGAGAGAGAGAGAAAGAGAGGGGTATTTTTCATGCTCTCCATTACAGTTGTTTAGGTTAGAGGGGTTAACTCAATGAGGCTAAGTAAGTTTGAACTGTGAATCACATCAGCAGACTTGCACATTCACTTATGCACAATTGCAAATGTACGACCCAGACGTAATCACATTACCTCTGATTTGCCTTTATATACATGGCAGGGCTGCGGCACGGCGGACGGCACATATAATGAGCTCTTTAATTTATCAGGCTGTTTTTTTTTTAAACCTTCATTATTAAGGGTTATTTGTAGGGATAACGTTCATCCCTACAAACAACCCCTTACTTTACTCATCCATTCCACCCACCTCCTTTCTCCGAGCTGGTGCGGGGACTCGAACAAATAACCTTGCAGTCTGAAAGCCATTTGTCTAACCGTCTTTCTTCAAACTGCTAAAAAAGTTTATTGTTTTCATTCCTCAAACAGCTTTTCCTTGACGGCGCCCCCTTTTTCCTTTCCCAGATAGAGCCTGAGACTGATTTATTATAGATTTTCTGTGTTTTGATTGTTTTGCTGAGGAGCAGGATGGGAAGATGGGACTTCCAGCTGCTCTGGATGCTTGGGAGTCCTGGGAGTCCTGGCCCGGCTGCCCTCCAGGCTGGCCCAGCCAAGTGGGCATGCGCTGTTGTGGCCCACGGCGGGGGGTTGATGGGGCTGCAGAGGCTGGGCCAGAGAGGCCACAGATGCCTTAAATGACTTGGCATGATGGGATAGCGAAGGGGAAGGAGCACGGCTCGCAAGTAAATCAAAACAGTTTTTCAGTGATATGTGAGCAGGTGTCGGGAAGGTTGTCAGCATCTAAAAAAAAAAAAACATAAAACAAAGAAAGCACAGTGGTGGGAATCATACTGAAGTTGAATTTTTACCTTAGAATCTTTATTTTAGTATTTAAAATTTTTACTTACAAGTAAAGTAGACAATAGGATTTGTATTGTATTAGTACTAAGAATGCCAATTTTTAGCATGTCCAATTAAACTGGTGTTGAAAGGATAATTGTCCCATTCTGGACTTTCCCCCACATTCCTCTGAACCAAGATGATCCCAGTTAGTCTTGGCTGGCTGTTTCAAACAAAGACAGCCCAGGAAGGGCTTCCAACTTGCACTTGAATCAAGCACCCATGATACCAGACCACCAGAAGGGCCCCCATTAGATAGTAATTCACGTGGAAGCTTTGGGACCCCAATATCATTATCAAGAAACAGAACTGCCAGCTTTTTGTTGTGCCACAGTCTGCTGTGATGATTCTTTGACTTTGGGGGAAACAATAGCATTTTTCATGTTGTACTTTTTGCTAATACTAGGTTTTGCATGTAAAATATTGCTCGTATATATTGCTGATGTTAATGCAGCATTGACAGAGTGGGTTACAAAAAAAAAAAAGATCCAGCCAGCACATCATATTCACGTAATTTTAGGAGTCATTTATTTCCCCCGTCCGTCACATCCTGATCATGACTCTTTTTTGATGTGCAACACTGGTCCATCAAGTTTTGTGGTGATTATTTTAAAGCACAATCAATCCCACTTGCTCCCATTTACGTAGCCCATGCTGCAGCTTACACATGTGGTATTAATATTTTCTTTATAAACAGCAGCTTTGTGATCAGTGCGCACAAGTGTATCGACTTGACATAGTTTTACGCTGTGATTTACACTTTAATAGATCATAGTTACGCCCATAAATGCTCATGCATTCACATAAAATCATAAAAATACGCAAATAAACTGTTTACCAGTTTACACCAGTACAGAATGACTCGCTGATGTACACCATCTTTTGACTGCTCCTCCAATTACAAACACTCTCCTGTGACAGCGCTCAAGCACAGCCGCTCACACTGTGAAATGCAGGAAAAATGTAGGTGATCAGGTGGGACTCGGGGAGAGAGAGAGAGAGAGAGGGAGAGAGAGAGAGAAGCCAAACTAGTCCCTTTAACTTTTTAAAGACTTTTCAGCATTTGTTCTGCACACTTACCTACGCAAACTCCAAGGGGCCACAGTGACTGGGGTCCCATTTCAGGCCCAGCGTGGAGCCGGAGAGCTCCTCAGCTGTAAAATGAGAGCGCCGGAGCGCAGTGTGAAAATGGATTAGCCTCGCTGAGATAAGGGGAGCCCTCAGCGAGCCATGCACGCCTTCAATGGGGAAAAAGAACTGCTGTACAAATTGTTTTTGGTACATTAAGTACCTGTTACTTTATTTCACAGATGGAAAACAATAACACAGGCTCCGGGGTTGGAACCACCGCTGCACTGAGGAATGTGAGAGGTTTGGCCCACCTAGCGCCCTCAGAGTTTGCCCTTTTTTCTTAATATGCAAAGTGATTTTCCTAAGGACTTTTGCCTGAAAGAATTCAACAGATTGACAAACATAACGTAAGATGATAAATGACAAAGTGCCAGGTTGGCAGCCAACGGGCTACTGAGGGAAATCATACAGAATATCAATGTTGATAAAAAATAAAATAAAAAAGGCTGAATGTTCCCACTCAGCAAACAGGGCAGGGATTTTTCATTAATAGGCCCGCTGCTGCACCAGGGCCCCCCAAATTAAATGAGTGTGTCAGATCCTGGATGATTTATACATTTGGACTGATCTAACAGCTCTGTGGAACAGCTATGACACTCTGACAAGCCAACAATGGATATGAAAAATGAGCCAATACCACAGCACTAAATCTGAGACTTTCAAAGCCAAATGCACGCATAGAATTGAAACCTCTAACATACTCGCAAGTATAATGAAAATAAAGTGGGGAAAAAAATCCCCATAAGATTCTCTGCACAATTTTAGCTAAATCATTCAGTGTTTATATGAATGGAGTGATGGAGACAAATTGGTCCGAGTGGAGAGTGGCACTACTTTGCCTTTCTGATGTCTTTTTGTGGCTGCGTGGAGAGCACATCACTTTACGGCTAAATGAGATATCAGGCCGATTGCTGAGCTTTGACTCAATAGGAAAATGTCAAATCAAGTTAGCTCTAAGGTGCTTTTCAAAACACCTCAATTCTCCTTCGGGTTCTATCAAATTTAAAATACGTATGCAATTTATTGTGTGGGGTTTTTTTTCTTCTTTTTCTTTCTGGTAACTTTATCCAGAGAAAATGTCGCATATGCTGCATACACCAGCCTTTCTCAAGTGAACACAGCAGTGGCAAAGGCTGTGCTTATAATTATGTTGTGTGGAGGGCTAGTGGCCTTACTCACTTGTTAGATGAAGTGATAAAAACCAACATGATGGACTAAAGCATTTTTGCTTTTCTTAGTATTGTCCTTTTACCCTCTCATTCTCTGTCTGATGAAAAACTGCACTCGGTGTTCCTCAGAGCTCAGCAGATTTAGAGGAAACAATTACCAGTCCGGTGATCTCTGCTTCTCCAGTCCCGCCGATAAACACCCAGCGCCCTGAGGTATGGTCTGAAAATGATACAGTTTTAAACGGGTTAAATTTCATTGTTTCCCTCACCCCCCTTCCCCTCTCATTTTCCCCCATTCTCTCCCTCTGAGGTTTTATTTCACAAAAGTGTGAACACATTTTTTTGTCGATGGGGGCAAAAAACGAGAGGAACAATAAAGAATATGAAAGGCCCATCTTCACAGAACATTAGACATCGCAAAACAACCCAAAGCTATGATTGGATATATCAAAACTGACAAGTAAAAGTTGATTGCTGAGTGTCTATTGATTGAGCTATATTTCACTGGGAGAGCACAGCCTCATAGTTGTCTCCACAGCGCACCAAACCCTGCTGCAGAGCCACATTTAATGGAGATGCTCAGCGTAAATACACAGAAATAGCCAGTACGCTGCTGTCAGTAACATTTATTTTTATGCACACACACTGTATGTGTACGTAGGTGTTTATTGGCATAGGTGAAGTTATGCTGGCAGCACTATACTGAACTAAATGTTGTTGCTGATGCCTTTATGTATTTGTACACATTTATCTCTTCACACAGTACACAGCATGGAATATAAGAGTCATTTTCCGTGTCAGTAAAAGCTTTGTGTGTCTGAAATAGCATCTGATGCAAACAATTAGGTGTTGAACGTCTAAATCCTACATTCATGAAGATTATAATGTTCAGTTTTTGCATTTATTCAACTTTATGATCATTTTGGACATTACAATTTACGGTGCTGTCGGATTGAGTTGAGTTATACAGATGTTTCACCCTAATTATATCAATGTTGCTTAAATGCTGGATCAACGTTACATTTAAAATTGTGTTTTTGTTACAAACCTGGTGTATGCTAATATTTCATCAAACTAATATTTGTTTGTCTGATCTTGATATGATGTCAGTTTGTAGTTCTGAAACTCAAAGACACAGGTCATTTGTTTTTCATTTGTTTTGCACTTCAAGCAGTGGTCAACGAGTGGCTGCACAGCGGATCACAGAGCCATCACACATTTGCAATAACATGTATGAAATGCACTTTAGGACAATACTTTATACATGTATACACATACTAATGTGTGATGGAGCACATGTTGCTGCTTGTGGCTGACCTAACTGGAGTATTGTGCTGTAGCAAGGCCAATACTGTGGGTACTGAAACAAATGCTAAAACTAGCAAGTAGGTTAGTACTGATAATAGTAAATTAGTAGTATATTAAATTAGTATATTAAATAAATTAGTAGATATTGCAGATCCCTTAAAATAACAGTTACAGTAGTAAGTGAAACACTTTTTTTTACCAACATTTCCCAAAATGCTGTACCACATCATTATTGTTTGGCAAAAGTTAAAGCTGTGAGGTATTGGTAAGAATTTGCTATAGTATATTTAAGAAAAAAAAAAAATGAAAATATATGTCTGTATTGATTTTGATATTCAGATAAAGAGAAGACACTGATGATAACAGATTTTGATGACCCCAAATATTAATAATGGATTTCTCATAGTCCAATGTCAATTACCTGACATGTAGTAATATTAATATTCTCAGCGATACTCACATTATCACTGAGGAACTATTTTATCTGATGAAAAAATTACACTACTTACATAATAATTTACATGATATTTTTTCTTCCTCTTCTTTTTATTATTATCATTATTACTATCATTACTTCGTAATAATGGGAAACATAGAGGAGAGTTTAACTTTTACCCTAGAGAAAAGAAAAGCCATTTTCCATCATCAGCTCCACAAACCACTCTCGGTAAAACAAGAGAGATTCAGATAAAAACAGCTTCCAACAAGAGAGGCCTGAAGGTCGGTTTGCTTAAGTTTCTACATGCAGACTGCAGAAGTTTCACTAAATAAACCAACTGTAATGACTGCCAGAATATTGTGCTAACGCTAAAATGCTAACGTAGCTGCATAAGCCTTCATAAGCACTTTAATTTCTCGGTGAGAAATTGGGTAACAAATTGATCGCAGTTTTCACTTTCAGCTCTTTTCTGCCAGTTTTTCCATTTGTGACTGGTTTTGGTTTTGAGTTGGTTTCTTTTTACAGACAGGGCCGAACGCTGCTCTGTGCGCAGTGAGAAACATGGTCAGCTAGTCTCCATCGTGTCAAACTCGTCAGTGCAGCTCGGCTCTGAAAGGTTGTTTTCCGAGACATTTAAAGATTATATTAGTGGGCCTAAATAATTTCCTCAGATCATTAATGTCCTCAGCTCATGCAGTATTTCTGAGGGCCCCCGGCAGCTGCGGGGCCCTCGGAATCATCCTGGCCATGCCCCTCTTAACAGCACCCCTGGGAGACAGGTTAAAGGTAACACTGTTATGTTTTATAGGTGGTCAAAGTAAAGTTGGGTCATGAGAAAGGTGAGTGCCCTGGAACGAGAGAACAGACAGAGACGCACCTTCGGTATGTTTTCCAGATTCTGCTCGGCCACGTCACATTAAGTTATGACGAGCACGTGGCTCAATGATCGGCTGTAATTTGTGTCTTTATCCCCCCATGAGGAGGAGAAAGAGACAGGGAGAAGAAGGGGATGAAAAATAGGAGAGAGATGCTGACAGGAGGGTGAGCCAGTCGAGCTGCGGAGAAGGCCGAGCATACCAAAGGCAGCGCGGGCCGGGAGTGATTGAATGATCCCATTCTGGGCTCTTTGTTAGACACTAGGCAGCGATGTATGAAGATTGATACACAAGTGCTCGACTCGGTTTGCTGGATCATCAAACGGATTGATATTATACTCCAGCCAAGGATGAAGACAAAGTAAGTGTTATCATACTCAATACTGGGGCTTGTCAGAGGCGGGAAATCATCCAGTGTCACTGGTTATGGGAGCATTTCGCAGACTGTCATGAGAATTTATCTGGGCGCTGCGGCGCTCTGTGGCAGTCTGCGGCTGACGGCGGAGGCCCCGGCCGTACCGTAAAGATCTTGGCTAAAGATTGAATTACAGCGTCGTGCTTTGGACTGCATTTATTTCACTACTATCATGTTTTGTCCCCACAGACACTGTAAATCCCCGCTCTTCTTATCAAGTGGCCATTTATTGTCGTTCAAATAGCATTATTCATGGTGATATCATTATTTAGATAGCGTGGCCATCGCGGCGAGTGATTTGTTTATCTGGTGTACAACAAGGGCTTCCTACATTACCCCTGAGGTTTCTCCTGGCGCCTCATTATCCCTCAGTCCTAGAAGCGGTCGGTACGACGTGAAGGTAACAACACATGTATCTCTGTGGTGCTTCTGTTCAAAGTGCCGTTTTTTTTTAAAAACAACATGAATAACATAAATGATTACTGCCCTAAACGTGAAATGGTTGCAGATAGTAATTGCCATCTTGTACAACAGTGGTCCCCAACATTTCTATCACCACGGACCACTTGTCAACTCTTGATAATTTTACCGGTGGGGGGGGGGTTATATTGTAACAATAATAAACGTGAATCCATGCGTGTGCTCGTATGCAACTTTAGTAGCTTCTTTCTCTTAACACTGCCCCAACAACATAACATGAGTATAACATCAAAATCTCTGCCCCAAAAATAAAATATAAAAGAGTTTCACATGGAAAAATGAATACTGCAGAGAAACTTTCTGAAGATATCTGTTTCTTACTCATTTTGCTAGTTTGTGGGTTACATTTTAACGCTCAAAATGACCGAGATGTAACCAAGAGGATCCGGTCATTTTTCAAAATAAAGGATTTTTCAAAACAAAAGATTGTTCAGACTCAGCTGATAAATAAAAGGAAAATAATTAATTATTTCTTGTGCAGCTTGGTATCAATTGATCCACGGACCGGTACCGTGTTATTATGTTGTACAACATAATGACCTCTCCACTGAATTTTGCATAAGGCCATTTTGATTTGGTTTGGAAAAATTTCTTTTGCATCCGAAAACGAGAGCAGAGCGTTTACCTCCACAGCAAATGCTGCTACCTTTATCTGGGGGGGGGGGGGGGGATTTTTGTCATTAAAGGTTGTGGAATTAGTGACACAGACATGTTGAAAGTGAAAAAATAACTTAAAACATGTTCCTTTTTCCAATAAACCAAAGAGAAAACACCGAGCAGAAAATCTTTTCAAGAGGAAGCAAATGTGGTTTCAATTTGAGAAACAGGTACGGCTTAGAAGTCCCATTGCTTTCACTTGTCTGGACAGGAGCATCTTTTAAAGTTTCACACTATTACTAATTGGGTAAGAAACTTTTAGCACCTATTGTAAGTTATCAAAATCTAAGGTACTTAAGGTTTGCACTGGTAGAAGTATTTAAAGAACCAATACCACAAAATATTGTTTTATGCTGTTTTGTATGTGTTGAAATATTGAGTATCTTATCACATTTAAGGCATACTTCATTAGGTCCACTTCAATGGAAATTCTATATTCAAACAATAGTAGTAGTAATATTAAATGTAAGGAAGTAAATGTAAACCTGAAATGACACAATGTGTATTTTTCATCAAAATATAGTGTTTAAACAGTAGAAAGTAGCATAAAATGCTTGTAAGTAGTAATGCAAGCCAGTAAAATATCAAAATTATACTTCAGTACACCACAAAATTCAAGTCAAAAGCAAATATCATTCTGGTGTCTTCATGCTGAATTAAAGCACTCTGTCATTTGTATTTCTGCTGCTCTGTGTTGCACTCACTATTTGAGTAACTTATTCCAGCCTGCCCATGCTGATACCACCACAAGCTTCCTGATGCTGTTTTCTTTAGAGTTGGAGACACAGGGCAATATAAGCATGTGCTTCTCTCAGTGGAGTGGTTTTATGCACACTGTAAAGCTGTCAGTTATGTCTGCATACAGTGCCTTCGCCATGTCGCCAGGCTCCGTAAAAGCCATGTATGGGAAACACCGCGGGCCGTGGCACTTATGGATATTTCTCTTTACATTCATCATTTTTACATGTACCCACTGGGAGCCGGCGGCTGTCAAAAAGACTTACTGCTTTTCATCTTCATATTGAAATACCAGAGGAGGTCGTTGTCCCGCCGCTTGTATTATATAATTTCTGTTGTAGTCACAAGTCACACTACAGTTATCGTCATCCATGCACAAAGGCAGACACAAACACACGCACTCATACGTGTCTAGTCCAAGTGCGATGCTTGAGCCAAGAGGTGCTTGCTATGATTTGGCCTTGTTAAGCTGTTGACCCTGAAGAGAGAGAATTACCTCTGCTGGGAAGCAGGCGGTGCACATATATATGTGTGTGTGTGTGTGTGTGTGAGAGAGAGAGCACTATATACGAATGTCTGGTGGTGATGGGGGGGGCTAGCTTTGAGTTAAGGGCTCTATCAAGGGACAAACTTCTCCGGCACCACAAAGCCACATGATCCATCTCCCTTTTTAGCTGGTGTCAGGACCATTTTATGTGATGATGATTTGATGCTCGGGCACTGGGCCTCCTTCTCCCCCTCTCAGATTGAGCTATGATAGTCAGAGCTGGGATCACTGAGCTGCTGGGCTCCAGCCATCGGAAAAGAGATGTGTCCCTTCAGCTGTGGGGGAACACTGACAGTCCCCCTTTCTATTGAATTCACAATTCCTGCATGGCTTCACAATTTCACACCTAGAGACTCTTATCTATGAAAGTGCCCCAACTAGAACTTAGTAACCTGCAGCTGAAATGAGTCCCTATAAAGCATCAGTATAAAACCTACAGCTGTTTAAGTAAATTACTGAGACAAGGTAGGGAAATTGGAAAGTGTTAACAGACAGATTAACACGTTGGTTCTGTTCTTATTATGAATTTTGTTTTTATTTTCAACAGTATAAGAAGACACTTTGACATTATACAGAGGGAAAAACACTTATTCATCTTATTAGTCAAAACAACTGCTTTGAAAAAGGGTTAGAACAGTAACCTTTCCCTTTAAAGGCCCAGTTTCCAAGTCACGTATATGCATACATGTGACTTCACCTCATGTGAGGAGCACCCACAAAGATACGGAATGAATAACTGTGGATGTGAGGAGAGGGTCCATGGAGAATGTTTGTCTGCAGGGTTCAGAAATTTGTACAACACCCCTGACACTGCCATTTTGTTTGATTATCTGAGGGAAACATTTTCAATACATTGTGCCCTCAAGTTGCTCCAAAAAAAGTGTCTATGGCACCTACAGTGCACTGCTTTCTGCTGACAGCACCACAATGCCATGTGTCACAGATCGTAGATGTGGAAATTGCAGTTCTGCAGCTCTAAACTTGTTAGAGATGACATTGGATGATAATTCATGAGTGTCTGATTCATAAAACATATCACTTTACTGCTCACTAAAAAACAGTGATTTGCAAATCTTTTTGGATCACAGCATCCCTTTTGTGTTTTTTGTGCCATGTCATCCCAAACCACTCAGTCCCCAAAATAACATAAATATGTACATATATCATATATATGCAGATGCTTTCTGTGTTAAAATATTATATTCTATTATATTCTATTATATTATATTATATTATATTATATTATATTATAATAATATATAATAATATAGGCACATTCTCTATTCTCTCTACACAGAATAACAGCCTACAGGTGCAGGTTACTGAACTAAAAATCACAATGAATATTTTATTTCATGTGGAAAGAGAAAGCTCAACCTACAGCTTGTTTAATTTGCAGCAGGTATAATATAAAATAACATCACACATGGTTGTAGGAACATGCAGCCACAGTGAATGGACAGTGATGGATATCTGCCTTTCACAAGCAGCCTCTTGAGTACAGTGAGTATTGTTGAGTCTGTTTTCAGTGATGTTAGTGGGCTCAGGCTCAGTCCCTGTTTTGAGGGCTGAGATGTATCATTGTTTCCTTGAGCTCAGTTTATCATGTCAAAGCTTTACATTGTTAGCTCTGACGGTCACTATTTGTCTGACTGTTGAACTGGAAAGCATTTTCAGTTACTATGACAACCCTCAACTGTGAGCAGCATACCTGCACATTTACTGCTTTTTTTTTTCAGCTTTGATATCTTTGTAAGTGAAACATAAAATATGGTCGATTTTTGAAATTTGGTGAAACATTATTAAAAACACACAATAATGAACAATGAAATAATAAACCTTCTTTGGCCCCTATGAGTGTATATTATAAGAAGACTGATTATATGTATGTTATTGTGCCCCAACAGGTCCAACACAACCAACAGAGGGATGAAGAAGATTGATTTATCCTCATCCACGTAGTGAAGAGAAAGATGAAATGAGGCAGCACTGTTGAAAACATCTGTGTTTGTGGAATATGGGTGTGTAGTCAGACACAGCTTAATAAGCTGTATGCTGTGATATTTTGTCAAAGAGGTATCAGCTTTGGGTAGACCCTACATCACAGCTGAAAAATGTAGGTAAATGGAGTTTCAAGGTTCAGTTCACCTTAATTGCAAACAACAGTTCTACTGTTACCACCAGCGGTAGGTAAATGTAGTGGCAGTCTGTTAGTCTAGTCAGGCACATTTTGCTTTTTTATTCCAAGGTTTTGATATTAATATGTAAGAGTGTACTCAGTACTCAGGATATTCCCATCTCATCAGCTGTACTTATCACTGGAACTAGTTTTTATACCAAATGATTAGTCCCTGTGAAAACTGTTGACACTGTCTGTAAAGATTTGATGCTTTTGAGTTTATTCAGTTTGTGAAAAGCATCAACATGTCACTGCTGTAAGAATGAAACGCTACAGTGGTTTGGTGGCAAAACGATTGATATATCAAAAAATGGGCAGTAAAACAAAAAGTGTCATCTTTGTAGACACCCTTTAAATGTGCATAATAATAGAATAGATGTTCTTTTTTGTTATTTGGCTGAACTGAGCCTGTATGCTCTGCAGTTTCCCCCCATAGCGGCAGCAGCTATGCTCTAAGTGCCAGTGATAAACAAAATCCTCTAACACATCGCTATTATGATCATAAATGTTGTAAATCTACAGTATTGCCCAATTACATGCAGCTTTTAAACAGTGTCAGTGTGTTGTGTTTGTGATAGGCTGTGTAATAGTGTAATAACTCTGTCCCCTGTACGGCGGCCAGGGAGGCTGTGTTTAAATGAGACGGTTCTGCTACATTAGCTTCATAACACCATAATCCTTTCTCCATAAACCATTACATGCGCCGCAACATTTCTGATTTATTGGGGGTAGAGAATCAATGGGAAAAAATTAATGCTCGCAAAACGTCCCAGGGACAATATTGAGCAGATTTTAATTGTGATTTCATTCATGTGGCTGTTAGCCAGATGATGAATGGGAGCTAACCTTCCACTCTGCCGAGCACTGGAGAGAGTCTTTAATATGACAATTAAGTGTCTGTCCTTTAGATTTTATTGTATCTTTCTCTCTCCATCTTGCGGGCTACTCTGCTTTCCCTCCTCGTTTTTTTTTAATACCTCCCACCCACTCTCCTTTTCCTCTTTCTATCTCTCTCTTCACATCACTTCATCTGTACAGTGCAGCTTTTGCGCAGATTAAATTGAGACTCCAGTTTTCTCCATCTCGGAGCACTTACTTATGTTTTATGACACGCACTAAGTCAATTTTATGTTGTTATTGATTTTTTTCCCCCCCTCTTCTTATTACCCTCTTGCTTAAATCGACACAAACCATTTTGCCTTTTGCTCCCTGATTCTTC
The DNA here is from genome assembly GCA_037176925.1 of Amniataba percoides. Classification (NCBI taxonomy): domain Eukaryota; kingdom Metazoa; phylum Chordata; class Actinopteri; order Centrarchiformes; family Terapontidae; genus Amniataba; species Amniataba percoides. The sequence goes on from JBAJHX010000036.1 coordinate 19,720,387, forward strand.
CCACTCTTGTCTTGTGGTGACCTTAAGTGTATGACCAAGACGGAGAAAACCATCTTTGAGCAGTGCGTGTGTTTGTGCTGGAGTTTAAAAAGTGTGTTTCCCTGAGAGACAAATCTGTGCAGTGACGGATGGAGAATGAAAAGGTACGACCAGAAGGTGGCAGGTTAAACTTGAAAGTGCCACTAATCAAAACTTCACTTGCATTTAAGGATTCAAACAGATGCCTTTTTTTTTCCTCCGTTACATTAAAAGAGGAAGTAAAGCACGCAGATTTTGTTGAGCAATCTCATCTCTATACTACTACACCTGGCAGGACAAAGGTTTTTGGGTATTTTAGTGAAGGTGAATGACATCACCTACTCGGCACAATTTGTGGCCCCCACATGGGATTAAAAAACCTTCCCCGCCGCTCATAGTTTAGGCACAGTGTTGGCTCCAATTACTTTCATAGAAAATAATTGTCTTCATGAGTTGTTTTCATTAGGATGTTCAAGCAAAAGAAAACATGTTTTGGAGGGATTTTTAATTTCACCTTCACCATTAAGAGTGACAATGCCTCTAGCACAATGCAAGCAGTCTCTTCTGACTGTGTATTTATTCACAAGTGCCTGTGTAAACTGAGCCAAAAAGACTGAAGGCCAAAATTTTCAATTCAGCGATTGTGTGAGGAATTACAGAACATAAATGAATAGAAATGAACAAACTGGCGTAAACATATGAGTGAATATAGCCTTTAAATAACAGCAATTACAGGCAAACATCAATTACGACATAAGAAAAAAAAAGAATATATATATATATAAAGTAAATCTTTTTATTGGGGAACTTGTTTTAGTAGTACCTCTATTTACACTTCCTTTCAGGTTTACTTATGCATTGGCTTAAGCAGAACTAACTGGTAAGAGCGGGGGGTTAAATGCAATAAGAGCTGGCTTGATCTCAATCAATTTGTCCCTGTCTGTTGGCAGGTGCCCAGGCTTTGCTGTGTCCCAGTCCTCAGTGTTGGCTCCATCAGGACTCCCAGCAAAGAGCTAAGCAGCAGCATCAATGTGACCATTTAGAGTGTGATCTGTGCAGATGCAGTAGGAAGGTCAGGCCATTGTGCCGCCCTCCTCCCCCTTGCCTTTCACTTCACCCTCTAGGACGCCGTCCACATCAAAGTTGTTATTGAGGCCCCTCAATCGGAAATCCCGGTTTGGCAGGGAAGCGAGGTCTTTGAGAAAAGAATGAGGGCCTTGACCCAACATGGGCGACTAAATCAGCCCGTCGACAGCCAAGAGGAAGATTAATACTCATAGGGCCTCTTTACACCTGGTGTTAACAAGCATCTCAAATCTGGACTGAGTCTAGATTGTGTTTACACCTCACCTTAAAATGCATGTCCAGTCTAATCTCATTTTTACACATCACAGATTGCTGAAAAAACCCTTTCTCTCATAACACATCCTGTAAATTCAGTTTTTAAAATTATGTTATTATCCATTTTCAGGTGTGTTTGGTGATCTGTAAACTGGTTATGACCATCTAAAACAACAATGTAGTTCCAGAGGGCTCTTTTAAAAGTTTAAAAGTTTTAAAAAGTCTTGGCACGTTCACGGTTAGATTTGATGACCAGTTAAAAGACACCATGGCTCTCGTTCACCATCTGAAAGGGACGAGGACACTGTAACGTCTCCGTCCCTCTGCAGCGAGCAGGAAAGGCAGAGGAGGGAAAGCGAGAAGAAGTAAGGGGGCAGATGGAGGCAGATTAGGGAGAAGGTAAAGCAGATAGTGGGATGTATGAGTTTTTTTTTCCTCTTTCTTCCTCCCTCTGTTTCAGATCATGTGGAAACGCTTCAAATTATGATGTGGATTGACGTGCAGCAGCTGTCCCCTCTCCTGGGTCCTGTCCGTCACCTCACCGGTCACCGCTGACAGCACTATGATGGATTAGGAATTGTCATCCAGGACGCTTGTCACTTGTTTACAAGTCGGCCATCCCTCATCTCTCACCACAGGCCTTATAATCTGGCCGACACTCCTCCAACCCCACCCACCTCCCCCCCGCCGCTGCCAGACACGCTATACAAGACAACACCATACATTACAACAGCTTTTTTTCCCTTCCCTCTAACCTTTCTCTCTCTCTCCCTCCTACATCCCTGGGCTGAACACAGTCAACACATTTAATGCATTAATATATGTGTTGTGTTCGCCAATCTCCCTGGGACTGGAGCGATGTCTTCTCCTGTCAACCTCTACCCCTGAGAACTGACTGGGTTTTATACAAACATCCCAGTGGGAGAGGGAGGGAGGCTCAGATCTCACCTGCTCTCTGTTGTTTGAACGATGGAGGATTTAAATCTAAAAATCTTCCTTGTAATATGGACGGTTTTCTCTCTGTGAATGGAGTCCCTCCTTCAGTGCTGTGATGGCAAATACAAATCTGTGTCATCTCTTTGTAACCTCTAGTTGGTGATTATCAGGTAAATATGTAGCATAATATTGATTTCCTCTGCTAAAAATTTTAAAGGTAGCTTCACCTTTTTTTTGTTACTGGTGTAAAATCATTCAACTAATCATTTTAGTTGAATCTAATAACTGCACTAACAATTTATAGATCAACCGAAAATGTAGCTTCAACTAATTTTATATGAAGTTAAATTTAAACTCATGTATGAAGTGAAAGCAGCCATTTCCATTTTTTTTTTTTTAATACTATTTGTTGAACAAAACGAACAATTTCAAAACATCACCTTGGGCTCTAGAATGTTGTTGTGAGCATTTTTCCTTTTTTCTTTTTCTTCTGACGAGTCAAAGACTAAATGGAAATGATTAATTAGAAGAAAAAAAAATATGACAAAAAAAAGAAAAAATCTAATAAATGGAATTGTTGCAAAAATAAAAAACAATGTGTGTGTTTTGTGGACAGACACCTTTTTAGAGACTTAACTTTTTGTTGTGTACATTGTTTTGAACTGCTTTGAACAGTTTGAAGCAAAGACAGTAAAATCAAGCTCAGGTCCATTTCCTGAGAGCTTTCAGACCCAATGGTTTTGAGCCTGCATCTCAGAAATATCGAGGAAGGAGGCCCCGCAGAGCGGACTTTGATCTCTCTCCACAGCATCTCTCAGTCTGTGGCCTGCTGTGGGAATGTGTGAGTTTATGCTCCCTCTGCAGGCATAGTCCAAACTGGAAGACGAGCTAACCAGCCTGCCTCTCTATCTTGGACTCAGCCCTGCCAGCTGTGATCCTGCAGAGAGGATGAGTGGATGCCATCTACCCTGCACTGCTGAGACCCTCCCTGTACTCCCAGTGTGGCCCTTGAGAGAGGCCATAATCTTCTCCTATCTGCCTTAATGGTTCCCTCTGTGGATGCCGAGATGGCAGGCCTGGGAATGGGGGCAGCACGCTGAATCCTACCACGAGCATATTGTCATTAAATTAAAAATTTCCAAACACTCCCTTGCTCGTGGCATAACCGTCGCCGTGAGAGCGATCATAATTGGCTCTGAAAACATGCATAATTGCCTTCAGCTGGCGTTCTTTTACAGTTGACATTGTTGAGGCAGCGGCGGGGCGATTGGTGAATTGAATATGCAGCTTGTTTCACAATGGCAGTCGTAATTGAAATATGGTACGTGTGAGTGGAAGATTACATTAAAGCTCCTAGATAATCACCTGACAGGGGAGTCATTGAATCGACAATCTGCCGCGGAGTTTCGGGGAGCGGGCCAGAGCGAACAGGCCGAGGGAGGAAGGGAGGGGAGGAGGGCGAGTGGGGTGGGGGTAAAGGAAGGCATCAGGCAGAATTAGAAGAAAAAAAAAACTTGGCTGGTTCACTTATTCAGAGCAGTCCTGGATTGCCAGCCTGGCATTCCTGGGCTCTTTCTATCACCACATTTATCCCGCTCCCTCCCACCCTCCCTATTCTCTCTTAGATGCTCACCCCACCACTGCTTTGAGTAGACCACTTCCCCTTTAAGAGCTAACAGATGGCTTACCCGATGCTGTTTCATTTTATCCCCATTTTCATTCATATTTTTATTGCTTTTTTCATAGTGGAAAAACAGCACCTTTGTAGGCAAGGCTGCCAACACAAGGCCACCTATGATCAGTTAAAAGTGAGGTTAAATGAACAGGCATTGTATAATGTTGATGATTTTCACTTCACCTGTAAGGCGTCCTTTTACAGAAAGGAAGTAGGTGGTCGTAACATCCCATGATTCAACGGGCATATTAATGTTTCTCTGAAACTTCCTCACGCCATTTTTTTTTTGTGGCAGTCCTTTCACTTCCTCACCCAAATAGACAGCAGGAAGGGAAGTGTTATTTCACAACGCACGCATTTGACACATTACTGGAAAACTGAAAGAAAATGCAAAAAAGAAAAGATGCACACGTTCATCCTCCTCTCCTGCTTGCACGCTGCAGACTGTTACTGCTGTTTGTTGCTGAGGTAAAAAACCTCGCAGGTGCCTCCTCTCTTTAATCTACTTCTCCCCTCACCATTATCTTATATTTGGGTATAAACACACAGACTGTGCAACCCGATAATATGCAATTAAAAACAAAGATCATTAAAAAGTTATTGGTGTCTGCCTAATTACTATAACTTTACCCCCCTTATAATGAGCGTGCATGGGTATTGATTCGAAGCAAATCTCCCTTTCCTCCTGGAAAAAAGCAGGTAGTTACTTTGTGTTAAATCATTAATATAGTAATGATTTTTCCAGAACACTCTCAATTAAGACCAGAGCAGAAAATGACCCAGGGGAGTTGAAGCTCACGCTCTTAAAAGTGTGATGTTCCAAATATATCCTGGCTTCTCTCACCAGAGAATATGGATAGGGCCGAGTCGTGTCTCTGAATCATTTAAAGTGGAGCTTGTTGATTAGGATGTGTGTAAATGTGTTTCTGTGTTAAAGGTCTGCACCTTAATGTAATACACTATGTACTAATGCACTACGCCACACGCGCTTTGTGTGACTACAACGTGATGCTGTTTGACCCCCAGAAGATACCAAAGAAAAAGTCTGCCAAGATGAAAAAACATTTATATTAAGAAAAGTACAGACAATTCTGTTAACATATTTGTAAATATTATATATATATATAATATTATAAGTATTCTACAAAACGAGAATGTATACTGTGACCAACTCAAAAGGTTAAACAATCATCAATGCAACCGTATATCTACAGAAAAAAACTTTTTTTAATTTCCCCACTAAATCATGCCATCCTATAAATCATGAAAGTGCTTATTGAACTTCTAAATCACAGTGCCATCAGTTAAATGTAGTATACAAATAACACTCACGGTATGTTGAGACAGAAAACAAAGAAAAGTTTTGCCTTGTGTCATTCCCACAAACTGCTGAAGTGCAAATATACCTTCTGTATGTAAACTGTAAGCTAGCTAGCATCAGTTAGCACCACCACTGCTGAATCCTCACCTAATCGCATCTTT